>JAHPZR010050635.1:0-20000 GCA_019787425.1 Platygyra sinensis | reverse complement strand
CAAAAGTGAAAGTACGTGTTACAACAATATGTCAACGAAAAACCTTGGAATAAATTGAATGGAACACTGCCTCTTCTTGTTAATCCTTGTTTTTTGAAGAATATCCCAAAAGTTCATCTCTATTTTAGGTAGCGTTGCCTTTCCCTAAAATCTTCTTTATTTATCGTTAAGAAACTTATTATTTTTAACATTCGCAACAATGTTCATAGAGTTTTAACTATTTGAAATTCTTGTGATCCGATGACATAAATTTTAAATATCAAAATCTTTCACAAGATGATAAATTTTTTGTCCATTTTGCTTCCTCTTTACACCTGGCTAGGATATCGATCAGCAAAAATATCGTAAAAATATTCAACCTTTCTACATGCCAAGTCAGCTAATAAAGGCAGAAGATTTTCAGTTATCAAAACCATCAAAGCACATACCGTTTGGAACATTCCCCGAAAGATTTGGATCCATTTAACGCTTGTGAAAAATAGGCTTGTAAACCAGTGTATTGCGTCGGTAAATACAAAGCCCAGGTAAAAAATAAAGCTGATTAGTCGCTAAAGTTGAATGGTAACTTTAATTATATTTCGAGAAAAGACTGTAATTTGCATCCATATTAAGGTAGAAGTGTCACAGGACCCATTTGTTTGAAAAGCTTGGGACGGAACAACAACAAATCATGAAAAGATTTTATCAGAATTAATAACGTTGTGTGCTGTGACGGGCTAGTCATTTCGATGTAGATTTGTCCGGGATTTTAACAATACATCGATGTTTAATTAAAGTGACTTCGGCATTGACTTGTTGATCTACACAGACTGCCTGTCTACTTAAAGTGAAGTTAGCTAAAAAAAAAACATTTAGAGGCTGACGAGCAATTTTACAGGGTTTTCTTTTACGAGGCTCGTGGACTGAGATGCGATGCCAAGGTTCTATCCCAAGAATTCAAGCACAAAAGTTCGAGTCGAGAGAGGATAGCGGACGCGTAAATTGCTGTGTAAATACTGAAGAAGATAGGCTTCGATGAAGGAAAACGATAGTTCCAGATACCATAAGTCTAAAAATGCTATTCATCAAGAATGAATTGCAATTTTTTCACACAAATTAAAATCACCACAAAGAGCTTTGTGGTTATTTACTCCGATTATGTGAAAACCCTGACTAAAGGTTAATTGCGGGCTAAAATTTTCCTGTTTTCGATTGAATAAGGCAAATTTGACTTGTCGCAGGTGCAAACTCAGATGTTATCGATATCGTTACCAAGGCAGCGCGAGCGAGGTGATTAGCTAGGTGAACAAGAACTCGTACCCAGACGCCCTCGGTCACACTGCAAGGAAATCAGGCAGCGGAGGGACTCACATCAAATCGAACATGGTAACCAAGAGAAGATAACGCAGGGGAGTGAATCCTTCATATAGGCCTTACATCTAGCGAGATCCTTCTAAATTATTTTTAGACATGATAACCAGTCCATCCGCGGATGTTACTGGCGCGCTGCGTGAAGTTTTCCTGGAGGATACAGCTGTTTCGACAAAGGTTGTCCCACAAAAGTGTAAATGCCGATTGGAATTATGGGTAGTAAGCTCTTAGACTAAGAGTAGTCCCTCTTTCGCTTAGTCCGTCGAGCGAGACGCGAAAGAAACCCACAAGGAATAAAAAAGGCCGCGCGAGATTTTTTCTCGCGGGTTTCTGTCGGGTCTCGCAAGACGGACTAAGCGTAGTCTATAAGCGTTAGGCTTTGCACGATTGAGGTTTAAGGTGATTTAACAAAAAGGAACGAGAAAGCATGAGTACACGTGTTTGTGCTATATCCTTCCTCCATCCTGAAACACCACGAGGTTCAATCAAGCAACCATTAAAACCATTACCCATAATAACTTCCGGAATTGTCGGGAAAGCTTTTCCCCGATTGTAAGACCTTTCTCGAAACAGCTGTATGTTTATGCTTCGTTTCGTCACAAAGCGAAGGAATACTCCAACGCTGTGGGGAAGCTGACCTCTCCTTGGTCAAATCAATAGTCATTTTAACGAAAAAGGTTACCTCTTCCATTAACATTGGAAGATTTTCAAGCTGATACATTATCTCAGTTGAAACCCAACGTACAACAGTACTAAAAACGTCAGTGTTAGTGTAGAATCTGGAAGAACACTTTTGATTCTTAGGTTGGGAAATTGCAAACATCCGTATGTCCGACCAGATAAAAAAGCCATGGTGCTCATTTTTGTAGGGACTTTTATTAACTATCAAAGGCTGGCACAATCAGTTCCCGTAATTGAATTACTACTAAGATTGGCAAAGCCCTGCTTTACCGGTCTGAAGATACCGAATTAAACCATTCACAGATTTCTCTCAGCAGTCTCCGGGAACAGCACTCCATTACCAACTCGCAAACAAATTTTGGGTACAAAACAAATGCACCTTTCTAGCCTGCCGGGAAAACAATTAACCATTGCAAGTTTTTTTTCCACAAAGCTACACGAAATTATATTCCGTTGGAATCTCGTCGAGCCCGAGGTTTATCGTGACATGTTTCTAAGCAAAATCACGTGTTCTGGTACCGCCTTGCGAACTTAAACACTTTGTGCTCGGGAATGCTCGGGTTCTTTCTCATTGGATAATAAGAGTCGGGAATTATTCCAAGGGCTTCTGCGAAAATTTGCTGAAAACTGCAATCGTTTTCCAGGCTGACATGGGAGAGGACTTTAATTTTATAACCGCCCAACCTATACCCATTTAATACCGGAACAATACAGAACTAACTAGTAGGATAAACAGCTATAAAGAACAATGTTGCTGTAATATCTTATCAAAAAGAACTCTTTCTTTCTTTTTGTACATAATTAACAATTTCTTGAGAGTAGTTTTTTTTAAGTCTAGCTACCAGTTTTCACAAAAACATGATAGATTGTCAAATAACATGAATTTTTTTCTTTTTGTTTTTAGAACACCTAATGTAATAATTATACAAGAAATGCAAATCAATATCAGTCAAAATAGATTCTACAGAAAAAAATACGAAAAAAAAACCTTTTGGAAAAATCATTTCTTTTAGTTTTGCACAAATTTATTTTGCATATGTACACAATTTCGACATAATATTAGAAAATTTTGTAACATAAATAATTGTTTACTAAATACTTTTTTTGTTTTCTAACCTTGTCAAAAGAGCCTATCAATCAAATCAAAAATGAAGTACACTCGGAGTTTCACAAGCCAACCAATTCACCTCACTTAGGATGGTATGAACTGAGCTCAGTCAAAAGAATGATAATGCCAAGAGAGTAAAGATATCTGTAAAATATCACGATCAGGAGAGGAAAGTGTAACACAGCTGTATTTGAAAATAGAACAATTTGGTGAAAAATCGTGATGAGAAATAACAATTCAATTTAATTTTTTTAATCCAAGAGCTGATGTCAGCAGAGAATTTCTCTCCTACACCACTTATCTTTCTTACTGTCATAACTGGGAGGCTTGCACTTTACATTAATTAACTCTTTCAGTCCTGATGTTAATCTACAACAATTCCTATTTATTGACCCTCAAGTACTTTGGGAGAATATGAAATTCGATCATGTAGCAAGGTCATTTCACCACATTGATTAGTTACCTCACCCTCGCGAGCTGCAATGTGAAAAGAAAACTTATGCCAATCAACATCAAGCTTAAAGAATTAAATCTAATGACAAAATTATCTAAAGACAAAAAATGTCCCATAATCTGCTGCAAACATGGGTCACAGTTTAACTGTTTCACACGTAAATTCTACCTAATGTGAACAACCTACACAAACATTACCAACTGGGTAACAATGGCTCAAAAAACATTCCTAGCTCATAAAATATGTAACAGTGAATTGCGATTATGATCCTGCCACTTCAGACTGCCTCCGTTCTCCATTCTCTCGTTCTTGAAGGGTGACCAGCTTTTCAAAGCAGGCAAAACAAACCCTGACTGGGTCATAAAGCTGTTCTTCAGGCAGTGGTAATCTCTTTTCAGAACAGGTCCCACAAAACACAAGGCCACAGTTCCTAATTTTTTTTTAAACAAAAGTTAATAAGAGTTATTGTTAGCAGTAACATAGGCCTACAGTAGCCATAAAAAAAAATATGGACTTAAAATTTTTGTCGTAACATCCCGAATAAAATCATATGTTATGTTCTTCATGGGATCGTTGGTTTAAGTGTGCTGCCCTGTTCTTCAGATCACACTGCTATAGGCCCTAAATTTTGCATGATCTGGTCACATGGTACAGACTAAATTATGCTGGGATGCAAATAACGCAGTGGGACTTCCAAAACAAAGCAACTCATTCCAACCCATTCCGCAACAAAAACATAGGTAACTTTTTAGTCAGAAGTGCTTTTCAAACAAGTGAACAACCCGGACCTTTTAACTGCGCACGCGCACAATGCCAAACATGTCCTTTCATTTGCAATGTTGAGAAATTGTCAGGGCCCAAGCGATCTATTAAGATCACTGATCATTTTACCTGTACCTCAGCCAAGGTCATCTACTGTATAATATGCACTCTCTGCAAAACGTTATATATTGGTGAAACAGGTGGATGACTAGGCGACTGATTCCATGAACATCTTCGCGACGTTGAGAAAGACAACGAAAAAATGCATCTAAACCGGTCACTACACACTTTAATCTGCCGAATCATTTGAAGCAACATATGGCAGTCTGCGGCCTATCCCTACATCAAGGAAGCACAGAAAGCCGCAAAACTCTAGAAAAACTTATCTTTCAAATCAGCACTCTTAATCCTCACGGTATCAACAAACGCTTTTCATTCAACTAATTTATTCTGTTGTTTTCACGTTGCCAGGCACCAACCAATAGTGTAGCTCCATATTTTTGTATATAAACCACACACGCCCCACAATTCCTCGATTCGCTCTGACGAAGGGCTAACGTTCGAAACATCATCTCTTTATGGTGGCCAATTCACATTATCAACCCAGTTGACAAAACCAAATTATCATTCCAGTCAAGCCCGACTTTCCTTTGTTTTGGAAGTCCCACTGTGCAATTTGAGTCCAGCATAATTTAGTCCATCATGTGACTGGATTGAGCAAAAAGGCCTATTTTGCACCATTTTCCACACCAATTATCAGACCTGGCTCTCTGAGATGGATAGTTTTATTAAAATTACCCTTGCAGCCCATTGATTGATTGAGGGTTGAATAGCGATAATTTTTACAAACGTAAAACTTAAATTAATTATAACTAAAAATTATATATTGGTAAATTGAGAAAGATAAGAATTTGACAATAATAAAACTTACATGTAGCATTATGTAAACATTCTACATTTCTTTATCAAACAATATTCTTTACTGCTGCAGAATCCCAGCCTCTTGAACCCTTCATTTCTCAAACCTCCCAATAACTCAAATGAAAAAATTTTCATCTCCTCCATGAAATGGTTTTCACTCCCCATAAATTACAAATTTTCTCCCCCAATTTCTCAAAAATAACCAATCTTTCAAACCAATTTGACTCCAATGGAGGTGCAAAAAAGTGAGGTTCCACGGTACTATAATCTTTCACTGAAAAAAAAGAGATAAATCACCAAATAAATTTTTTGCTCTCATGGGTTGCCTTTAAACCATGTCTTTTGCCCCTAAACTATGTCTAATTCCAGATAAAAACAACTCGAAAACTTTCCCTTTCAGGCTGAACATACCAAATAACTTCCCCCCTCCCCCTGCTCTGATCTGGGTAAAGAGCCCACTGCATGGATTCTATGGCAGCAAAATCCAATACAATGATACCTGCAGTGATGTTTTCTATTGGCCATCCAAAACTGAGAATCACACTTGGCACAGTTAGTAGCAGCATGGTCTGGGACCCAGAGAGTAGGCTGTGCCTCATTCTCATCCACTTGGATCCAGCTTCCCTCATCAGTGCTCCCAAGAGAGAGGGGAGGCTGGTCTCCACTAACATTTGACTCAGGCAAGGAACACTGGAGGTGAAAATAAAGAAACAAAAAAAATGATACACAGGTTAGGAAATACATACGAGTTTCCAAGAAAAACAAATGTACTGCATGAGGAGAGAGCTTCAATATTGATGATACTATATTGTTGTACATTTCCAGTTGATTCTTTTCATGTGGCTGACTTTTATGCGTTAAAACAAATTCTTAGTAAATTGCTTCTACAAGTGGTAGATTATGCACAGTTTATTTGCTATGGGACAATCTATATAAATACATGTAGATGAGGTACATTTTCATCCTTTTCCCTCCAAACATAGCAAATCTAACTGTATTTGTTGATTGATAGATGAATTTTTTCCTTATGCTGATGTTTGAGCCAACAGTATGTTGTCCTGAAAGCTCATGACTCTGGAAGAGAGGCTTGAGCCAACAGTAAGTTGTCCTGAAAGTTCACAACTCTGGAAAATGTCACAACAAATATGATCTCTTCTTTCTACGCACCACTTCATCAGCAAGATCACTGGTCTGTCCTGATGCACCTCCGTCTCCCTCTGTGGCCCGCCTTCTCTGGACATCCAAAAGCTGCCTTTGTAATGACTCAACCTTAGCCTGATGCGCCATTTCAATTTGCCGCAGCCTATCCTGTACTGGGTCGGAAACATGTGTCAATCCATCAACATCCAAGTACCTAGTGAAGAGTTCTGATGAACTAGGCCTTAGTGTTGATGTGCTAGGAAATGCCTCTCGAGCACTGCTTGTTAGCGTTGAGTCACTTGAAGATTTGGATGGTGGAACAGAGGTTTCAACACACTCTGTCCCCTCTTTGTCACAAGGGATATATTTGCTACAATTTGAATTGTCTAATGTCAAATGTTCAGAACTGTGAGTTTCTTCGAATATTCCCTCACTAGTAGAATTGGTTTCTTCAGGTGATGAAACGTTCTCTTGCATCTCTTTCACTGAATTGTCAGTTGACAGTTTTTCAGATGAGAAGGAAGTTCCACTTTCAACAGGATGTTCTCCTCCACTTGGATCTAGAATGACTGTAGCTGTACTGCTTGTCATGCTACTACTTTCAATTTCACTGACACTGTCTTCACATGAAACAACACTTGCCACACAAGACTCTGAAGTGCTAAGATACAAACTTCTAGAATCACAAACAGCTGGATCACTAACGTCCTCTAGCGTTGATGTGCTCCCTGAAAGGTCATCTTGTGAAAAGGGGGTCCTGCACTCAGGACAACTTTTAGATTTCAAGTCTCTACCTACATTACCAAATTCTTTCCCAGGGTTTTTACTTTCTTGCTGATTTTTGAAACAGTCCTTTGCATATTAGGTTTCCATCAGACTTGGATGCAGAAACATGAGAGGTTAGCGTGACCTCCTCCTCTTGGTCAATAATTCCATTACCATTAGGGAAGACTGGAGAGACAGGAGTAATACAAGCACTGCTCACAGAGTCTCCATAGTCACTTGTGTCAACATTCTCCACCACAGTCTCAGAATAAGGCGTAGGGTACGCTAGATATACAGATGACCATAACTGTAGACAACGAGGCTGGCAGGATGCCTCAAGAACCTGAGACAGAAAAGACAGAGGATATTACACAGTGGCGAGAAAATACACATGTATGAATTCTATGTTCGGGTGGCAAGAACTGATAACGATGTTTTTGATGATTTTCCGAAGATTTCCAACCACTTTCCAATATATTGTTTTAAAGGCCAGACTAACATTCCCGAACATTTTCCGAAAATTTCTGAAGACTTTTGAGAAAGATGTTTCCATCATACACCAACGAATTTCAGTCCAATTGAGGAGACAAAACTTGATATCAGTGACATCCTCGATATATTCACTAGTAAGGGAATTGGAAAATATACCACTTGAGTCCTTGATGTAGTTTTGCATGAATTTTATGAGTGGTGTATTTTCTGGTAAGACACTCATGTGTTTAAAATAAAGCAAACTATAACCTCTCAATGATAGGACAAACACCTTGGTATGCCAGACAAAAAATCTCCATGCAAAGTCCTCCTGTTACAAGTCTCCTAGTTATTTACAGCGAGTGTAGAACTTCTTATTAATGTTAGAATCATTCTATGATTTTTTTGAACTTGGTACCCATTCTCATTTTCTTAAAGAAGAAAAGAAACATATATTGTAATTAAAAACAACTGTCTAAGCCCTACCTGTTCAGATGATGAGGAATACAAGTAATTTTTGAACTCCTTTCTTCTAAGCTTTAACAAAGACCACACAGAGAACGTGCGCTTTCCAGTGTTTGCCTTGAGACGTTCACTTTCACTGTTGCAAAGGAAAGTTCCAAACAGGCAGGAATATACATGTTGGGCCAACTTCACCTGTTAAAACAAAGAGAGACCTTTAAATTTTAAAGAAGACTTGCATCCAAAACTAGACCAACAGTTTAAACCTGTGTTACCATAACTTAAAGACTTTTCCAGGAGTTGTCACATTTAATTCTTGATTTCCTTGCATTTCTGGAATATTCTAAATTGCTTCTCAAACTCATAATAATACATCAAGGTTAAACAAAGGAAATCATAACTGTGACAGTGTTTTAGCCTGCAGAAAAGGCATATTAAAGGGGCAGAGGGCAACATGTGCAAGAGCACAATGCGATACACAAGCGTGGAACACAAGTCGAAAAAATCTTGTGAAGCACTGTGCTTAGCGCAAGTAGTTTTGCTCCATGCTAGTGCATTGCATTTCACTCTCTGCCCCCTTACCTGCCTGTTCTGCAGGACACAGTGTTTTGATACCTGATATGACTTGGATGAATTTATTTCTCTGTTTTCTCTTTCCTATTATGATTGAGAATTTGTGTATTTTAAACACTCAAGACAGTGTTTGATCATATTTCCAAACACAGGTCTTGAAGTTTACCAAAATCTCTCTTCCTGTTATTTGAAAATCTGGTCAAGGGTACAGGTTTGATATATTACTCCAAAAAATTGTCCCACTCTGTAAGTGGATAAGAGATTGATTTCTAAAGAAGTTGACTGATCAAGTGGATATTGCCAAGTGTCATCTTACCAAAAAGGTTTCATTGAACTCAAAGGAGCAAGGAAACTGCCTGGTTAGTTGGTGAACACAGTCAAGCCACTGAAGAAACACTGGACATCTCTGGTTTTCATCCTGATTCTGTCCATGACCACACCTATCGGCAAAACGATGACCAAACTCCAACCACTCGCGAGTCACCAACACTTGGAACCCCTTATAGGAAAGAGCAATGAAAACAATCTATAGGAAAATTCTTGCATAAAAAGTGAAACAAATGTTGGATTGTCCCAAAACAAGGAATTCAGTGTTGACTTTTAAAGTCACACTGAATGTGGAGGTTATGAATCAAGTAACTGATTTACCCTCAGTTGAGTGTCGTAAAACCAAAACCAACCTAATTATATACCAATTAGACTACTCAGCCAATCTAAAACCAAAGTAAAACCAAAACCAAAACCAGAGTAATTTCCCTGATTACTTATTCAACACCCAACTAAAATCTGCTCTGACATCGCTGATTAGAAAATACTCTCAAATAAGAAGAAGCTAAGTAGCTAAGAAAATAGTCTCCTGGGTACGATCTTCATTGAGCCGGTCACCATTCTTCGTGAGAGACCTGGAACAAAATTTTGTCCTCAATCTTTTGCAACACCTTGCATGTGGGGTTGCCTACCAAGCTTCATGTTTACAAGACAGCAGACCTAGCACACAGGGTAAGATAACACACTAAACACATGCTTGAAAAAAGTTTTTATTGTAATTACTTTACTCATTATAATTTACCTCAATTGTCCTGTAGTATGGGTCCAGCATCAGCTCTGCCAAGGCAACAATCTGAGTTGTTCTGTCCCAGCCATCACTGCAGTGAACCACAACAGGTCTCTGCTCCTTATCAATGGCATTCACCACAATGTTGGTCGCCTTCAGTAACAGTGAAATATTATGAAGCCAATTGGTCTTCTCCAAACTGGACCACCAACTAAATGAAACACAAAGTTATATCTTTGTTAAATTTATGACCAAGAAGGTAAGGCGAACAGCTTTTGGGTATTAGGGAACACTTCTCATTGCTAGTGTGGAGCAAGCCCTAGGATTTCACGATAATGATTGTTTCCATTACCGTGTCTTTACTGTGATTCAGAGAAAACAAAAACAAAAAACAGTTTGCCACGGACATTCTCAGCCTTGCTGATCAAAATTCATCTGATAAAAGCTCTTCCCTGATCTGATTCTCAAGAAGTAGAGTAATTATTTTTTTAAAAAACACTTCAATTGTATATGAAACTAAAACTTGGTTTTGTGTCACCCATCCACCATGTATCAATCCAAAAGTTCATCGCATGGTATGTGTGTTAAGTGTAGTGTGGGGATGGATTTAAGATGGCAGACAAACAGCAAGCTAGAATTGGCTGGTTTTCATCCCAGCAGTCTGTTTACATGGCATCCAATGCAAAGGAGAAAGTACAAAAGTTGACTTTATATAATAAAAAACCATTCAAGGGAAGAGGTAATTTTCTACACTGTTTTTGAAAACGTTTCCTTGTTTGGGAGAACATTGTTTTTGTTTATAAGCTTCCACAAGATTCATGCCACAAAGTACATGCACGCTGGTAATTATAGCATTCTATAGTGTTTTCATTTACAAACTACAGAACCTATACAAAAATGGCTGCTTTAATATTATTCTTTTTGTTCGTATTTAAATTAGCCTCACTAACCTCGTTTTTTAGACAAAAATTGTAAAAATTTCTTATCCTGAACTAGGTTAGTGAGGCTATTTTGATGTGACAAAAGCATAATTTAAAGGCAGCCATTTTTGCATAGGTCTATTTCATTTTCTTTTTGTGTGTCCAAATCGAACACGAAGTTTTGTCACATAAACTTTCCATTACTGATCGTTTCCCATGATCACTTGACACGGAACCAAAAATGTGTCACTGATGAAATTTGAAAATCCTAGGGCTTGGTGGAGGCATGGAGGCTTCATGGTCAAAGTGTTTTAACTCCATATTAAGTGATCTGGGTTCAATTCCTACCTGGGTCATCACTTCATGTTCTTGAACAACAAATTTAATTTCCTGGTGTTTCTCTCCACCTGCATTTGTATAAATGGATTCGCCAGTTTGGCAAATTTTAATACCAGGAGGTAACCCCATGATGGACAAGCATCCCATTCAGCTTAGTTGCCTCCCCTTACAGAAACTGAGATAAGCCCCGCCCTAATGGGCCACTTGACTCGTACGTTGAACTTTAGCGTTCTACCAATGCCTGCATCTTGTTGTTAGTACTTACTTAGGTGGCATCCCTCGGACCAGAACACAATGCTCTCAGACTATGGAAGCTCTTCCTTATAGCATGGATGTTTTGCTAGATTCATAAACAGCACTTTCACAGCCTGGATAATACTCTGATAGAACAAAAACAACAAACAATATTGCACTAGTTCAACTCAAGGAAAACAAAAATTATATCCTTCAGTTGTGCCGATGCACCAGTTACTTTTCACCCTCACTTCATGGATGGGCAAGGGCCTAGGTAAGGTCGTCTGCTAACTAAATAAAAAATAACAGTAAGTTCAACTTGCGCGAGGCAAGGAAAATTCAGATCTGCTTGTCTGAGGACAACCTGGAATTTATTTTTTCCCCTCAGTTCATGCCAGAAACAAGAAATAACTTTGGCCATCACACTGGTAATAAATGAAGGGCTTCCAGTTTTCTGCAGACACACAGTAGCATGACTCTGAAAATCACCACAGTCATAATCATATTTCAACACATCAACCAACGCACTTACCCTCACATTCGCAACCTCCGCCCTTTGGCCCTGTTGACTACAGCAGCAGAGTAGGCCCTAGCATCTACGACAAGAACTTTGCGTTGTTTCCACAGCACTACTCTCTGACGATGCTTCCTTATTTTCAACATCATCACCATCACTTCCTTCATGGATTACATCCCCTTTAGGAATGGCACCCACATTGACAACCATTTTTGTGATAATTTTTGTGGCCAATATCTTTCAGAAGTTGCTTCTTAAGGGAAGCAGATACAGAGTTCATTGCACAGGCTGTTCCTATTGCATGCAGAAGGTTTCTCATCCTCCTGACTTCGCCAGCCAAGCCAGCCAACCTCAGGTTGACTACAACGTGGCTATTACTGCCCCATTGGTCATGTGCCTGTGTAGGGATAAAAGAGTTTAAGAACTTGACTATTTACTATGTTTCTCGAAATTAGAAGCTGTTGATCAAGGGATAATATAATGTTTATTTTAGTACACTCCACACTACAGATGGAAATCTTCCTGAAGTCCTGAACTTTACCACAGCTTCCATCTCATTGTCTGAAATCATGGCTGGCACAATGTGAAGTTTTGGGATAGGTGGAACATAACCTAAAAGACATGAACATTATTAACAAGTACAACAAGTAACAATAGTGTGTTGGACTTCAGCTATCCTCTGGGCTTGAGTTTCTGAACAGAGTCACTGTGATGTATTCTACTGGAAGACAAAATCACAGCTCTTCTCCCTACAGAGCCAGGGGGAAGGGTAGTAAAGTTTCATAATGCACTAAGCACAAAATATAAAAGCGAGCAATTATTACTTTTACAAATGTTGTTTGTGTACTAGTGTGACAGCGACACAATGAGAAACTAAACAAACCAAAGAAAATGACCACTATTGCCATGATAAACTTACTCAAAATTGGAGTTAATGTCTGTGATTCTCCAGGCATCATGAAGGTTATCAAAACCCATTCTTCTAACCTCAGACATGAATGAATATTGCACTGCATCTGTAAAAAATATGAAATTTATTCATATGGAGAACCTCTTGTAAACAGTTCTGATTTGGGAGAGATGGTAACAGCATCCCTTAGTCACAATCAAGTCTGTCTTTAAAATGTCAAGAAAGTTCAAGAGAACTGGAATTCTGCTGCTTTACGAGTGTCCAGGACATCCCAAATATGACACTGATGTTTCTAGTCATCTTAACTGCGCAAGTATAAAATAATCTAGAAATACCGAGTGTTTAGAACTAGTTTGCAGACAAATCTCAGATTTCTGCATTGGTTGGCACTCAGTCTTGACTTCTGAGAACATGAAAGATTACCAATAATAGTCTGGAATGTCTGGAATATTTTTTAATCATCACCATGGAACTAAACTCAACTCTCCAACTTTTTTTTCCTCCATGGATCTTTTTGCACATAGTATCCAACAGGGAATACTCAGAGACCAATAATAGTAGAAAATTTAAATTCTGAGGATTTTCCAAATATCTCTAAAGTGTCTGTTTCATACCAACCTCTTTGACAGAAGCTGGTAAATTCACCCTCCTGAACTGAGTTAGACTGCTTGGAGTCCAAACACCAAGCATGGAAAGCAAAAGCAAAAAGATCTTCAAGGCGTGAGATGGGGGAGAGGCAGAGGCCGAGACGGTGATAACAATTCAGACACTGCTCACTGTTGTCAAATAAAATCCTGAAGAAAAAACAAAGTCTTAAATCACATTGAAATTCAAGTACAAAATACGTCAATAGATATTTACAATTCTATGTAAAGGTGAATTTCTGCATATGCAGGACTTATCAGATTAGGTACAAAGAAACTGAATATAGCCCTGATCATTTCATGGAAGAACTGCTTACAAAAAAACCAAAACCAAAACAAATTAACTGCAACATTACTAAAAATAGTTACATGATTAATTCAGGAAAATCTTGTGACAAAAAGGTTATTTAACCAATTTGTATCTTTTTTCTCATTATTTGTAAAAATCAAACTTAAAGGAGTAATGTAGCATCCAAATTAATTTTAATCATTTAAAGAATTTAATTACCCACCTAAATGATCTAGCATCTTTACAGTTGATATCCATCAGGAAAAGATCCTTCATTTCCACAGACTCTATTAAACGCAAAGGGACCTGGCAATAGAAAAAAATATGTAAAAACATAATTTATATCTTTCAAAAAAATTTAAATATTTCATAAACGATGTTAAACATAGTCTAAAGAAAAGTTGTGATAGGTGAATAAAGATGGGGAATTTTGAAAGATGAACTTAGTAATCAACATGACATGAGCGTGGGACAAAGAAAAAATCTGAGTCCCCGACAGGAATCAAAGCCATGACCTCCCGAACACCGGGTGGGTGCTTTATCCACTAAGCTACATGAACTCATGGAGACTCGGAAAAATGACCCTGCTCTTCATGAGTTCATGTAGTTCAGTAGATAGAGCGCCCAGCCAGTGTTCAGGAGGTCATGGGTTTGATTCCCGTCAGGGACTCAAATTTTTTCGTTGTCCCACAACCTCATGTAGCTCAGTGGATAGAGAACTTGCCCGGTGTTTGGGAGGTCATGGGTTCGATTCCTGTCGGGGACTCAGATTTTTTTTTTGTCCCACGCCTGTGTCATAATGGAAGGTTCCATTGAGATAGTTGCGAGGAATGATCAAACTTACATTCACAAATGAATCATCAAAACGAATGAAGAGACGAAAGTTTGAAAGGGCAAGAATTGCATCAGATGTCCTTTCCAGATATTCAACACTTTCACCACAGAGTTCAGGAAATGGCACCTGGGCATAATCATCTTCTAGAGAAAAACAACATCAACAAATTATGAAAATATTATACCACCAACTAAAAGAACTTATGGCCAGCTGTCTTTTTGAGTACCGAGTGCATTGTTGTGGCTGCTAGTACAAACATGGAATTCAAATTCTGGAAAACAACCACCTTCAATGAAAATAATTTTCCGTATCTTTTACAAAAACAAAGCACCATCTTCAGTACCGTCATGCATGTTTTCAGTTAGCTTTTGCTAAATTCTTCACCGCTGGAGTGAACGCATTGCTCTTTGGGTGAATTTTATCACCAACGAGCAAATTCACCCATAACTTCAAAAGCCCACAAGTCATTCATATACTCAGTTGCAAAAGGCATTTCATGTTACTCATTAATAACTGCCGTGATCCTGGTGATATTCAAATTGTTTGCATCGAAGAATGGAAGAAAAAGTTGACCTTCAACATGCAACATTATTTTGTTCCCAAAATTATGGAGACTGAAAAATCCTCAGATGCAAAATCCTTCCCAAAATACAAGCCAAACATTTTTGAAATGTAAGAAATGTTTCCTCCAATATAATCTCAAAAAAATAAGCTCTCCAAAAATGCCCTCTTTACACAATATAAGCCCAAAGTTTGATGTGCATAAAGTTAATTTGCATATACTAACAATGTGAATAAAATTTATACATTCTGTATTGCAAGATTTTGATTGATACTATGTCAAGGATTCAAGGAATAACCGTGGTGTTTTCTAATGGCTGCAAGTTTAGGCTGAGAGAACTTTTGTACCAACTCAATGTAAATTACTGGTATCTGGTGTCTGAAAAAAGAGACAATGATATCAACCCAGCACTTGAGTTCTTGCCTGATTTTGTAGAATACTACATTTCGAAGTTTTTCTGAGTAATATCGTTTCATTATTTAAGCTTAATTATTTTGAGCATGCCATGGCTTGATTAAATGGTGACGTGTCTGGATGAGTAAGGCAGTGGGTAGCAGTGTCATACTACGGAATAACTCTGTTTTGAAAAGTGGATTGCTTGGAAGTTAGAAGTACAGGTCATTTGCTATCAGACCAGCTGTTGATACTGGATAGAGTTTTAGCCCTGATGAGCTAGTGACTGTCATCTTTAGAACGAGTAAATAATTAAGCAATAAATGCCAATGGGTTTGCAAACACACCTTAGCGCAACAACTACTGATTAAAAATTGTAGCAAATATCTTAAGCTGTTTGTTCCCCTAGAAAGAGTTCCCTTTCAATTTCAACAAGCAATTTCAGGAGCGGAAAGCGAAAACAAAGCAATCCACCCACAAAATCGGAATATAACCTTCGTTAGTGAGGAAACAAAACAACGGACGACCTCTCAACAAAGTTAATTAACACTATAAAAGACATATCAAAATTAAGTTCTTATGTTTGAATTCACCATTTACAAGAGAAGATTTCGTTCAAAAGCGATAACTTTTTTTTATACAACACGATGTGATTCCTCAATTCAAGCCCAAACACACTCGCAAGAAATCCAAGCGATTGCTTTGTACCTCGTCGTTATTGGTAGCCATTAATTTTGACAGCATTCAGAACGATTGATGACTCCATAATAATTTCAGCTAGACAACACTGGATAATGATAATAGCATGTCTGAGAGGCGAAAATGATTTCAATGGCAAGGCAAATAAATGTTCCGGGTTTTAATCCGGTTCAAGCTGGTTGCTAGTGTCAAGAGAATTGAGATAAAACTTAAATCGCTGATAGCAAGTCTCCGATAAGCTTTTTGTTTATTTTATATGCAGAAATCCGCGCGTACCCAGGCTTGCAATGTTAAAACACTATTCTTCATAAATTCGTAAAACCTTCAGTGCAGATGAAAAACAAACCATTTCTCAACCTTCGATTGTAATGGCACAGCGTGAAACCTGGCACTGACCTGAAGCAAGCGTCTTCTTTGGGAAGAGTTCACTTGCTTCCACGTAAACCATGCTGGAGGGTTGTTCGACCTCCTGAAAATCGAAAGCGGAAACGTTTTGTCACAAAAATTGAAAACAGTCAGCTTATTTCATCATCCGATAGATAAAGCAAACTAGCGTCATTTATGAAGTTCTTACCGTCGCCATTTCATGAACTTGCGTCCTAAAGATAACGCTTCGAGATAGAATTAAGAAGTACACACAAAGCGATGTCCTTCTACGCTGCAGAAGCTTGAATACTTGTCTGCAAAATCCGCGTCCCAAAATCTAGGGAGTAGATAAAACTGTTAACGCTGAAAAGGTGGCCTACACATGCCCCAAGCCTCGTAGTCGCTGGCAACAGCGATCCAAGACTGATTCATGCATGAATAAATCGCAAAACGCTAAATCGCATAGCATACCTCTTCCAAATGTTAAGATGGAAGGTGTGGACGTCAACAGAACAAGAAATGAAAATAAATGATGTCATGCATTCTCCCGCCATCCCATAATACATACAACACCTCCAAAATAACCAAATATGGTCATCTTCAGTGCATAGGAGACGGCAACGACGGCAATACAAACCGGATCTGATCAGCAGTGTTGCAAATGAGATTATGCGTCTTAGGTTATTAAAAATGGCGGCTGCATCGGCTGCATGCGTCTCTCCAAAACTTTAGCAGTTTTCATCGGTTTACCCGATTCTTTAGGAAAATTTGATAATTTAAGAGTCAGAAATGAAGCGGAGAAGGACACGCACACCTTCAGATGCAGGTAGTCCATCGCAGGAAAAGAAAGTGGTGAAATCCCCTCCAACCACTTCGAAATCCGCTTCTTCTGCTACTTCAATTAAAGATGGTCCTTCTAAATCTTCAGATGTTCAACATGCTGCAAACTTCGAGGATGTAGAAGTGGAGAAAAGAAGTGCCGCGGGTGATGTTGCTTCGTTTGAGAGAGGAACTGAGGAAATAAGAAAGCTTGTGGCTGAAATTCAGAGGGAAAAAATTATGGTATGCTCTCAATTAACACACCAGTTTTGAGAGGACTTTCTGTCCTAGCTTTAAAATAGTACCTCGTTCCACAATGGAAAGCCTTTCGTGTATTCTGTGCATTCCAAGCAAGTAAAGTAGTGCATGTTTAGTAGCTAGCATGCATGGCCACCTATGGAATGCATATGTTTAGTGGCATTTAATATACTTTTAGCCATAAATGTATATGGGTTATTGACCAAGGGTGAGGTCAGGAAGACAGGATATTGGCTAACTTCTCATTTGGTTGACATTCATGGACCTAGGGAAGGGGAGGTCCATAAACACACAGAAAAAGAACAACCCCGATATCCAGCCATCTTGACTTGAACAAGTTTTGTCAATAAAGGATTAATTACATGGGACTAAAAACGAATTTCCTTGTGGGATGCAGCACCTAATCCCAAGCTCACTTGGATAGCTATCACAGCACTGAATTCGGTTCATTTTGCCCGCTTGCAAAGCTAACGATTAATTAAATCAAATTGCAAGAGTTGTTCTGGTGAAATAATCGTGATGGTTTTGACCTAGTACCAGGAGAAATCTCTACCAGTGAAAAAAGTGGCACACCTAGTAACTTGATGCTACAGAAATAAGACTGTTTACAACCCTCTGTTTAAAACTTGATCTTTGAACATGCAGATAGCATCGCGAGAGAACTGGGTGCCAGTGCAAAATGGAAGACTTGACTGGGTAGGGGGTAGGGACCGAGAAAAAAAGAGGGGCTGTAGATATCTTTTGAAAAAAGTGAATTCCCCAGTTCTCCAATAACAAAATTCCCATTGGTTGAAAGGCGACAAAAGTGTCATCACGTTGATAGCGGCTGATCACGATTGCATCCAGGAGCATCTTGCGGCTTGCAACAGTTGTCATTACCAACACCTGCCGTTATTTGTAATGAAGTGGTTGCTTTTAAAATAGAATCCTGTTAAGAGAAATTTCACATTTGTTTAACCAAAGATGAACAGATGGAGGCTGCTGTTCATCTTCTTTGGTTGAAAGACATTGTTACAATTTTGTCGACCAACTTTGAGGAAAGTCTGATGTATCAACTCCGTGTAAGGGCAAAAGAAATGCAAATACTGTGAAAGCACCCACCACTGAAACATTCATCATTATAATATGCCCCAAAGCCCAGGGAGCCTGCCACATCCGTCGTCACTTCCACATCTGTTGGAGCAGACATCCCTGGGAGCAACTAAAGGCTCAGTCCATGCCATGATGTCAGAAAATCATGCCACCAATGCAGATTGAGTCGAAATTCAGAGCTCAGGCAAATAGGATGATCATGAGTGTGGAAGCAGCAGAGAAGATCCAGCATACGCCACAAAAAAGTGCCACCCGGCCAAACTACTTTGGCAGCAAGGTGGAGATGGCCAATCAGGGAATCATTTTGATTATCTGGTGACCCGGGTGAATGTAGTCCATGGAAAATTCGTCCGGAGCGACGCCATCATTAACACTAGACAGATGGGGAGATGACAGGTCCACAGTAAGGTGCCACTTGCTGGGTTGACCTTTTTTGGGGATCACCCTGAAACTGCAAACTTGTAAGTTGGGCAAAGGGGGTGATGGGAAGGGGCCTGCAACTCTACCACAAGCCACCTCAGTGGCCACATAATCATTAATGACCTTGGGATTCTGGAAGGTGGATGGTTTATTCTTCTTGGCAGGTTTGAGTCTGGGGGCAGGTTGGAATCCAAAATGGAAACTATGTTGAAGGCCTTCCAGAACATATGCAACTGCCTGTCAGTCAGGATGCCCAGTCAGGTCCAGAGAAAACTGCGACACATTCAATGGGGATACCAGTGACCGACACTGGGTGAAAGGCAGGACGCTCTATGAGAAGTAAGATCACAACAAGCAAAAGCTAGACGTTGAACAACACAATCAAACTTTAAAGTGGTACTATGATCAAATTTTTACCCCTTGATATTTTAGGTGTATCACATAGAATTCCAGGAAAGAATCAAAACGCCGTTTACCGTTTGCAAATATCTGCACTAGTTCCAGAGATATTTAAGTTTGAAAAATGAGCAAAATATGCAAATGAGATTACTGATGACGTCATACACTCAACCCAATATTATCTCAAGTACATAAATAGAGCTATCTTGGCCAATTTGCAACCCAGATCATTGAAACTTGGCAAGCTAATAGTTCTTTAGGAAACACACCCGTGGCTATAAAAATTATGTTCCCATGGCAACTCACTCTGTCCCAGTCCCCACCCACTTGATTTTAATATGTTAGTGATTTTCAGCTCGAAAAACGCTAAACAGTGCCACAAACTGGAGCTAACATATTTATATGCCTGCTGGATCATACATACGAGGCACCATTTGCAAATATCAAAACAGAACGCTGAAGGAGGCTAGAAATACTTTTAATATTGGGGAGGTCTGGAACCCAGTATGTTGCCATGGTAACAAAACGTTTAAGCTCATATTGTGTTGCACCTTTAGTAGAAC
>JAHPZR010050634.1:0-10341 GCA_019787425.1 Platygyra sinensis | reverse complement strand
TGGTAATTTCCGAAATCCAATTTGCTTACTGAAAAAGAATCCGGCATTCTCTTTGCTCCTAACTTCAGGACATCAAACTTGACTTTGTTTTTCTAGGTAATGAACTGAAGTTGGAATACAAAATTAGCTCATAATGTTCTCGTTCATCCTACTCCAGGTCCTCAACACTGCAATAATTGTTCAGTCCACGGACTGTACTAGCCTTTCCTTTCGTTGGCATTTCCTTCTGGTTAGTATTCTCCAGCTGAACTGGATAGACCCGAGTCGAAGATATAATACGATCCCTAATCGCTGGAACACAATAAATTGTTCGAAGCAGTACCAAACGAAATCGTTCGTTTCTCCAGACGTAAATACAAGGGTTTATCGCAGAACTCAAGAACAGAAGTGTGAACAACCACTGAAATCTCATCTCGTCCACCATACGTAGGTAGTCAAACACGATATCAGGAAGGAAACACATTAATGAGGAAGTCACCAAAATTGCCGAAGTCTTGGCAGCACTGTTTTCACTCTGAATCTTTGTTGCCTTATGGTTGAAAGAAACGGACTGCATCTGAGAGGAAATCTTGCGTACCTGTTTTCGTGCCACCCAAAATATATAAGCGTATGAAAAGATGAACATGCTAAACATGACAGCGTGAACATGTGCTGATATCGCTCGCCCAGAATCGGTGGTGAAATAGTAAGCAAGAATTACGGACGAAACCCAAATCCCGCCAATTATGCCAACGTATAAGCGTTTGCGGTGATGGGACATAGTGTAGGAGAACGGATGCAGGAGCACCGCCATGCGATTGATTGTGATTCCAGTGAGACTGTTGAAGGACGCGTGGAGGCCGATGTAGGCTACAAACTCAAAAACAAATTTGAATTCTTCACTTTCGTCGATACACAAGGTGACCATATACATTGGTTGCGCCGCGAAGCACACGACGATGTCAGCAGCTGATAAGCTAGTAATGAGTAAGTTAAGCTCATTTCTCATTTGTTGATTTCTAAAAACGACCAGGACTACCAAAACGTTTACGATAATCCCAATAAAGCTAAGAAGGCCATTGACAACAACAAGAAAAATCACCTCCGTCCCAATCATATTGCAAGTTCGGTTACAGATGCTACACTAAACAACGGCAGTGAAACATTGGTTTATCTTTTAATTAAGGAACAAATTTCTTTGAACTCAAGTACGAGATAACACTGATAAATTTAATTAAAATTTTACTTGTTAGGTCTATTTGCCAAACAGTAAATAATAAAACTGATCAAAATTACTATTTACTTTGGAACTTGTATCCTGTGATTGGTCTGGATGGATGAAACCCCGTATGTAAACAGTAATGTTTATAAATACATCAGCTGAAGCGAAAGCCTGCGAAAAAAGTGAAAAAGTGCCACAGTCTTGAGACTTAAGCTTTGTTTGTCTCTCTGCAGTTGTTGGCTAACCTCCGTGAAATACTCTTTTTAAATCTTTATCAGTTGGTACTAGTCTCGTTTCTCTCAAAACTCAAATTTTTATCGATTAGAGCTTGCATAAAACAGGGCTGCCTCAGTAAGCCCTTGAACTGGGAGAATTTTCTTCTTCGCGTCAAAAACTGTTTGAAATTCATTAACTCTCGTTATACCTCAAGGATGAATATATTTCACTGGCGATAATAAGATGACGTTCTGTTCTGTTACATTGTACATCAACAGATCGATGTTTGGCAAACAACCATTTTTGTTTACTTTGAATAACGAATGTCACCATAGCAACGATTTTAAAATTAAGTTGTGCAATGGCTTCAGCAAAAGAGATCTTTTTACAAGGTCATAAAATATGCGGGGCCAATAGGTACATGTAAAACAAAAATAATTTGATTCAAGGTCATTTTGTACTTTTCCAGTTATTCGCTTCTTCATATATGCCTTCGTTTTTTAATTATGTTGCAAAAAGCAGACATAATGGGCAAACATGTGTAATGCACGACAATGCATGTTGTTACGGCCGGACCATTCGCCTAGATTTACGAGATGCTCAGAGGTTAGAACAGGGAATAATACACACTTTGTTGAGCCTCCCCAGTGGAACCTTTTGAAGAGCGGCAATAGCAGGGTTAGTTTCAATTTGTTATGATCCAGAATTTATTACTTTTAAATAGCAAATTCCAAGATCATAATAAAAACACAATAACACACGTTTTAATCATTATTGCGGGGTTTGACATTAACTTTCTCGAGAATGCTTGACAATTTAATCTTGGGGTCACTTAAAGAGATGAACCAACATGAGTTCTTTTAAATAGTATTCCTAAAGGTATCTTGCTACGAGAGGATTTTTAGTAAATAATTTTTGCACTTAATGCACGACGTTTGAGCGAAATCTGTCTAAAACAAGACGTGGGCACGTTCCAGTCTAGTGACGTTCACGCGTGACTAAGTGTTTCATTATTATAATTAAGGGCTATCCAGTCAACGTGATTGCACTTTATTATTGTTGCTTATTATCATCATTTGTTAGTTTAAAAGGTAACATGACCTGAGTCACGTTGTCATGCGATGAATGAGTAGCTTTTACCTGCGTTGCCGGTTCTGCATGTAAACGATGAGATTCTCTGCAACTCTCTGCTTAATCAAGTTATTTCCGGGTATTTCATATGAATTGCCGGCGCTATTGCTTCAGAACTCGACGTTGTTATGTAAATATTCTTTAAGATGATAAAAACAGGGGGCACAAATGTGAACATTTGAGCTTACAGTTTTCAATTTTAAGAGCATTAAACCTGGCAAGGACTTTTAGTGATCCAGCCTCCTCGATCCTTATTGTTGACTTTACCTGCTTGGTCTTTTGTGACTTTTTACTCATCTTAGTGGTTTTCGTATTCATTGTTTTAACCAAGAAATATTAGAAACAATACCCAAAGAAGGACCTTCTTTGGGTATTGTTTTTAATATCTCTTGTGACTGGAAAGACATTTAAAGCCGCGACATTACATTTGTCAGACAATCATTCGACAACGTTCAGTACACCATGCAACACTGAAATCATGCATATAAATTCGATATCAGTAAAAATAACCGACGGTTATGTCACCTAGCTCGAAGATTAACCCTTTCTCATTACTTCATGTACTGGCTGGGGTAATTTACGGAGTCTAAACGAACGTTTTAACTCAGTGTTTGCTTAAACTTGTCCCTACTGAACAACAACCAATGATCAATGATTTCGTAATTCCCATCACCTATGTTGTTGACTGTGCACTGATATTGAAGGGAGGTGTTAGAAATTTGTTACTTAAGTTTGGAAAGTAATCGAAAGGGTAATACCCAGACACCACAGTAACGACGTCTAAAATAACTAAACGGCGATATACTCGTGCCGTATCTAAAACAGCGATCAAGAAGGGTTGAAGTTTGCGTAAAAGGACTATGCTGAAGGTGTGTCTTAAGCTCTTCCGTGAATAAATTAACAATCGGTGCTCTTCCGTAAATAATTAACTATTGTTGTTGGTAATCAAGACGTGCATAGGAGTATCCGTTCACAATGCTCGACTGAATAGAGATAAATTCAGTTTCATTATATCCCCAATTTACGTAATTAAAAGTCTATTGTCGCAACCGTAACTACAGATCCAGGAATTCATAACCACTGGAACATATCTTCCCCGGCATTTTAAAATTTGTGTCCGGCCTATCCTATTTGAGACCTTGTAGGGTTTAAAACATAATATAACGAGCGTTTCTTTCCCCCTGCAACGCTTTAACATGAATTCAGTTTTAACTCCGGGTCCAAAAATAACGAACAACACTTTTAATTAAAAATAGCTTTTAGTAAAATTCTCTCCCCGACCGGCACATATAAAAGATTCATTACTGAACGAAAAGATATCAAAGTCGCAAATTCTGACGAATCTGAGAAGATCTGCCAACGTTACTGTTAATACTAGTACCTAAAAATGATGTTCAAGTCGTGTTTAAAGGTAAGAAACTTGTTACTAGAACTGGAAGCCGTCATCAGTTATCAGTCATCGAGAAGCACTTGAAGTCTACGTAGTACTGTTTTTATATACCAACGATCAATGATTACGGTTTTCTGTTATTTGGTTTGCTATAAACGATTTAACCAGCTCACGATTGGACCACGGCCTCTTCGGTTAAGGCTATGTGCCATGAGATTTTGCAGAAAAAAATGTTAAATTTAGTTTAAACTGTTCCTTTGAAAACGACTTTGGTCTGTCGACTCATACATTGTTTCTTGTTTTTGCACTAGTTGTTTGTCCTTTTTGCTGGAATGCTCCTACAAACCCAAGTACAGGGTAAACCGTACAAATCAACAGAAGCAGAGGAGCAGAGATTTACTGAACCGGATGTACATGAATCAAACCAAACAATTCAGAATGAAACATTGGTCGCTCGAGGCAAAAGAGAGGTCATACATGATCTGACATCC
Organism: Platygyra sinensis; assembly: GCA_019787425.1. Lineage (NCBI taxonomy): Eukaryota > Metazoa > Cnidaria > Anthozoa > Scleractinia > Merulinidae > Platygyra > Platygyra sinensis. Next base: position 5,912 of record JAHPZR010050634.1, on the reverse strand, counting down.
CTCTGCAATACTGCAAATTATGCGGTCTCTAAAGGTCCGCCCTCAACAAACGGCTGTGTAAAACGGTGGTATTACTGTAGAGGATATAAGGAAGCAGAATGCCTACCCTACAGCTTTGCGTGTAATAATAACCGTAAACATGGATTTCTCAAATGTACTGAGGTGTATGGTAAAATTGTGACAATTGCGAACAGAAAAGTTAGAATAAGGACGGGTTGCCAATGTGCACAATGAAAGAAAAATTTAACAACATGTTATTAACAAGAAACTACGTGTAAAGTTTGTGAATAACGAAGAAATATGAAGTTTTATTTATTTAGAGAATTTATAAATGTATTTTTAGGAGAAACATTGCCTGCTAGGATTTTGTTACATTGTAGTTATATTATGGGTCCGTGCTATTGCAATGCCTTATAATCGTTATGAATAAAAGTGATTTTAATAATTAGAACAAATAGTTGTGTGTGCCTTTTTAACTCATTCATTGCGAAGCAATGGATGAGTTTTTGCAGAGAGGGGAAAACGGCGTTAGCAAAAATCTGCGTAGACGGATGTGACGTCGTTAGCAAAAATAGCGGAAGTGACGTAACAAATTGGTTGGATTTGCGCAACCGCTGACCAAGTAGTCAACTTGCCACGAATAGCAAACATGACAAGGCTAATTAATGCACTTTCTGGATGATTGCAAAACACCGCGAGAGAATTTGTGTAATAAATGTAGGCATTCCGTGAATAAAATGAGACCAAAACATATCTGTAGATATAGATATATATTTAAATATTTATTTTTTCTCCGAAAATGAGCCCGCGTACCTACCCTTCCCTCCATCTCGTGTTACGTGCCCAAGAAGGCAGCCATATTTTACGAATGTTGTCCACGCCAGATGGGATGTATACTGTATTAGTTGATACATGGAGTGAATTTGGTTAAAAAATGTTGAAAAATTTTAGAATTTGTGGAGCCCAAACTAGTTTGAGATGTTCGCCGTATTCGTCGGCCTCCATTACGGTGATTACGGTATCAATGAGTCTTCTCAGCTCATTGAAGGCAGCCATTGTGGATTTTGACTTCAATCGTTTTTGATTTCTGGTGAGTAAATATTGCTTTCTTTAATTGTTTAAATTTGCTGTAAGCAAAACATACAGCCCACACGTCAAATCGAAATGACCCAGAACTAAACTAAAGTCTGTTTCAGACTAAGAGTCCAGAAATATTCGCCAGGGTTACGATCGCTGCGTGACAATTGCTATGAAGCTCCATCCACTAATAAGCTTATTTACAGCGTTATGAAATTGCTAGTTCCACTGAAATGCCAGATGACTACTATTGCTTTATAATAATGGCCCTAAGTCGAATAATAATATTATCAGTAACAGATGATATCCTGAAATGCATAAAGTGGAATGGAATCTGTACTTGTTGCTGATTATCGTCGCTCGTGTGTTACACGCGTAGACCCAGATCGATCAGGCGAAACAAGACATCAAGTTTAACACTTGGTGACTATTGTAGTCACCCAAATGAGATTGAAATGCAGGTAAATAATCTATTCAATATCTCAGGTTGTTGCAAACAGAGTTGATCAGAGTTATCTGCAGTGTGATTGCTTTCACTCGAGACTCTTGTCCTGCTAGGCCCGAGTTTACTGAAAAGGGATGTGCCCTATTTCTGGTATCTTCCAAATTATTTTTATTTATATCTTCATCTTTTTTATCTATTTAATTTCAGGGGCAGCAGTTAATGTTACATCTACTGGATTATTCCTGGCTACCCATAATAGTTATTTAATAAAAAAAGTAATAAGTAATTATTATAAACAACAATACAGTCAAATGAATAATGACAATGAGAACCCAAGAAATTTAAATGATAAGTACTTTGAGTTCAGGGTGGATTGTCTTGGCAAACTGACTCCATCAGACTTCAACGCTTTCCTTCGAAAACCAAGCTAACACACTTTCAATTTCATTTAGCCAGCAGATAACTGATGTACAATTTGTAGCTCACCACCTTTAATTTCATCTAGACCTGTATTTTTTGTAATATGTACATGTTTAAAACAGTTACACAAGCCGGCTTTCTTAAGGTGTACTTATAAATGTTGCACTAATGACGTACATTTTTTGAATAAAATATCATACATAAACTGTAACAAGCAAACAGTGAATGAGGCTTTTACTTCATTTAGATGACACAACATTTACTAAACAATGAACACAAATGCTTGACAACAAAACACAAAGAATGATGCTATATTGTCCTAATCTATTGTACAGCAAATGATTCATTTACCCAATCAGTCAATTGTAAGCCTGCTGATAGCTAAGATACATGTCAGGAAGAAGCTTGATGCTTATTGATGCACCACCAACACTGTTAAATGCTATAATACACAAGGAACACTTAAGTCATTTCATGGCTAAGAGAATGAATGAGTTGGCTCATAAGAGCCCTTTGATTTAATTTGTAAATACTATAAAGGAAAGGCGTTATTTATTTACCAAAAAAAAACCTGATGCTGTCAGTGTATCAGCTTAATATATGAAGTTAATCAAAACAGTGGACAAACAACGCTAAAGGTTAATCAGTTTAGCTTAAAAGGCCGTTTTCATGCATTAACCCTACTTACAAGGCTCAGATCTGAAGATAGAATGCAAACTGAGAGCACAAAGGCCACTGAGAACGCAACTACTGCCTAGTAAATGATTTATTCGTCGGCCGGTTTGCCCCATAAAGATCGATGAAGTTCTGTCAAAAAGGACTGCAAAGACAAATTGTTGAAAATAGCACATATAAAATAGATTGAATTGTTCAGTTATCATTTATGATCCTCCTCATGACTGATAACGGTGGTCTCTTAGAATGTATACGCATTTAAATTTCACGCAAAGCTCCAGAGAAAACTGCTGAGTCGTATCGTTCAAGGAATATATTGTTCTGTATAGCACTTAATCAACTGGCTGCAAAAAAAAATTAAAATTAAACAGACCTAAGTATTTCTACAGAACGCAAACAGAAAACAAACGTCACACTCATTTGTGACTCTCGCTTTATTTAACAAATAAAGAAGCCTAAGCCGTGTATTACACAATGATAAAACACGATGGTCATTAGAGAACACGAGAGAAATGTAGAAAACACGAGCCACAGGCCGCAGGTTTTTGACCAATCAGAGCGCGCGCAGGGTCCTATCTATACTTTAAACATGAATATTTCACTATTTTACTAACGATCAGTGAACTATAATCATGTTTCACATGTACGTCGAACTCTTAAAACCAACCGATCAAAACATTTTCTGAAACACGTTATATATAGAGTTACCATTTTGGGGCCTCAAGCAATCCAGCAAGCAAGCAGCGAGTAACCTTTCTCCCTTAATTTGTAACTTCTGCTAGAATATCCACACGCCTACTGAATAAAACCGCCATTTCCAAGTTGACAGCTGTATCCAATCTTTAGTTTCCTTGTTGTTAGTGTAATTAACACTGGCCACTGAGGCCAACCATTGGAGATTATACGGACAATCCAAATAGGGATTTCATAACTACCCTTGTTTATAGAAGGTTAAGTCTGTGTACGACTGGTGTACGGACCAATTGGTCCATATGGCCAAATGTTAAGGGATTTGCAGTTCGTTTTTTTTTTGGAGTCAGTTGCGCTTGTCTCACGATGATCTTAACGAAATACAGGTTCGACCCCCTAGTTCGCGAAAGGGCCATTTAATGAACCTTTACCAAAAGACATAGATATAGAAAAATGTTCCTCTAAAGTTCTTTTAATATCTTAACGGAGAAAAATACAAAAATTGGTCTGGCTCTAGGAAGGGTTAGCAGAGTATATATAATGCAATCGGCTAGCGTCACATCGTTTTGTAATACCGCAAATTATGCTGTCTCTTATGGCCTGCCGGCGTCAACATCGTCAAACGGCTGTGTAGAGGGGTTGTATTACTGTGGGAGTTATACTGAACCGATTTGCAAAAACGTAGCTTTATTGTTTCCTCTAATATAGCTCAGTTTTAGATTTCCCAAATGTTATGGTTGTTACTAAGACAATTGAGAACAGGAAAGTTAAAATAACGACGGCTTGCTAATGTGAATAGTGACACACAAATTTCAATAGCATTAACAAGAAAAGGCGTGTAAAGTTTGTACATAACGAAGAATTATGTGCTTTTTATTTATTAAAATAGTTTATAAATATTTTTAGCGAAAAAAATTGACATCATAGCTTTGATAGTAAAAGAAAACTTCTTTTCTAAGGTGCTGTTATAATTGTAGTAAGAATATTGTGTGTCCACGCTATTAATTGTAATACGTTATCCTCTTTTCGCGATTAAAAAAAGACTGAGTTATTCAGTTATTATTTATTATCTTCCTCGTGGCAGCCTGATAACGGTGGTCTCTTAGAATGTTCAGTTTATATATACATTCAAAGTTCACAAGTTCCAGAGAAAACCGTTCGATCGTATCATTTAAAAAGTATATTGTTCTGGATAATACTTATTTAACTCGTGGCTGTAAAATATCTCATTGGCATTATACATGAACATTTCACGATTTTAATAAAGATCAGCGAAGTATTATGTTTCACCCTTAAAACCAACAGCTGCAATGAACCAGTCATTTGAAACCCCCGCATCCACCCCCCATTCGGGCTTGAGCGGGGCATTCACTTTTTATGTAAGTGAAAGCGAGTGAACTGAGTTCCCGGGGACAACAGTGCGTGGTGCTTTCCCCCGCTCCTACTGTTCCACACACACACATGGTACTCCATCTGTAAAACAACTTATTATTGCAAGCGTAACACACAGGTTAAAAGACACAGTTGGCAGCTATGAAGTAAAAACATTCATTTTGAACGGCTAGCAAATTTAAGTTGCAAAGTCTCCTCAATGCACAATGAATGTCAAAATATCTTCATTTTAGAAGCAGTCTCATTGATACTTCTGGATAAAATGACAATGAAACACAACAGACAACCAGTACAGTAGTGTTAATCGCACAAATAATAGCAGAATTGAAATTGGTTCAACTGATTCAGTTAATTCATTTCAATAATTGCATACAATGTTATCTTACTATAAAAGAATTGATTCAACTGATAAAAGGACGCAGAACCCCAACACAATTCACGAGTGCTAATCGTCGGTCAGTCACCATGAAATCAAAAGTGACAATCAGTCCTGTCCAGATGTACGTTCCCCAACAACGAAGAAAAAAATATTTGCTTTATTATTAATTCAAAATATGTCCCCGTTTTTAAAGGAGTTTCACCATTTCGCTCTTTGTTCCGTTCACCAAACAGAATACAACCTCGTCCCCAGGTTATCTCGGTCAACGGTTCAACAATCTGCAGCGGGCTGCACTTTTGACGTCATTGATTTCAATACTTGGTCACCAGCAGCTGGTTATGGTGAATTATGCATGTAATTTTAACCAATCAGAAAAGGGGAAATATTTTGAATGAATAATAATGACAATTATTTTAGTAATGGTTAATACGCTTTGCAAAATGTGAACAATTAAATTGTTTCAAAACAAAAAGAGTACTCATACAGATGACCAGGGAGTGACTGCCCCGTCTATTCCCCCGGTAGGGGATGCAAAGACCGTGACTTCCAGCGAATTCTCCGCCTACCGGGGAACCAACGTGGAGTGTATCTGAGGTGAAAGCCCCCCCCCCCCCCCCCCCCGCCCTAAGTCCTGAATGCGGGGTTTCAAATGACTGGTGCTTAATAAAACATTTTCTGGAACACCGTATAGATTACCAACAGGGACCTCAATCAATACAGCAAGCTAAGCAAGCAGCGAGTAACGTTTCCACTAATTAAAAATTGTAACTTCTACCGGGAATATCCACACACCTACTGAATAAAACATTTTAACTGAATGTACCGAACTTGTGG
>JAHPZR010050630.1:0-21038 GCA_019787425.1 Platygyra sinensis | reverse complement strand
TACGAAAGTAAACAGCCAAATTATGACAATGATAGAAATTACTCGAGGTTGGCTCACCAAAGTAGCATATCTCATGTGATACTGAACAGCTAGCAAACGATCGACGCTGATCAGGGTTATTGTAGCGAGGGAGACACCACATACGGAAAATCCAATCATTGCAGACACACGATATAGGACAAGGCTTTCCTTGATAAGTTCATCCGCGATAAAAAGTGGTTGAGCAACAAAACCAACAAGAAGATCCGAAAGAGCGAGACTACAGAGCAAAATCATTGACGGTGAATGAATGGAAGGCGTTCTTTTTATGGCGGTCAGTACCAAAGCGTTGCCCAGAATACATGTGAACATCAGCGGAACGTTAAGACCACAATTTATGATGACGAAAGATTCAGGACGAGATTTATGGTCCTTGTCGGATAAGAAGTCCCTTGTGGATTTGTTCTCCATGAAACCCGTATAGTTATCCATCCTCTCACTCAGTCTTAATTCTTCAGCTTTGTCAAGCAAGAGTTAATTATTGCGGCCTCGGGACGTAAGCCGTTATTCTTCCACATTTTAAAACAATACTAAAATTGCCCACGTACGCATGTGTTGAATAAGTTTGTTCGGAAGAGTAAATGTGTCTTTGTTGTCATTCTGACAGAAAAAAACTGCTACAATTTACTTTTCATGTGTGATCCATAATTATTAGCTTAAGGCGGAGTGAATATATTTAGACATTTACCGAGACGAATATTCACCAACGTTTTTCTCGGGCAACTTGACTACGTTAAACGTATACATGTTTTGTAAGAAATTCCAAAGGCAGATAGTCGTTTCGTGTTGTTTAGATAACTTTAAAATTCCTCATTCTTCGATATAATTTCCCGGATTTTGAGTGATGTCTTACTAGCGAGTAATCGAAAACTTTAATTCAGTCACGGCTACTGTTCGCCATGTTTACTTGGCTAGATTGACTAGATTAAGTTCCACGAGAACCAAGCTTAGAGATGTCAGGTTTACCGACGGACATTATTTTAGACATTATATTATTAGCTAAGGTTACCGGAGAACATCGAGATATAGTGGATAACACCTTTGATAAGCAAAAAAACATCAGTGCCATTTGAAGCAGCCAGGACAAACAAGAAAGCATTCAGCTGAAGAAATGCATATAACTCTAAGATCTCAGCTCAGACGGCCGTAATGGTTAGCAAACTAGCTGAGAAACGCAGCCAAAAGCCTACATGTTGATCAAGACAAAAAACAGGCAGTAATATTAAGGCAAAACAATTTTTCCTTGAACTATATAGCTAAATATTTTAGCCAGGTTGCTTATGAATTCATTCCATAAAAAAAAAAAAAAAAACACGTCCGCGTTGCCTGTGGTAACACCAGGCTGGTAACTCAGTTTACTACGGTTGTTGTCACATATGTTTTTTTATTTGTAATTTTATTTTACTTTATTTACAATTACAATACATGTACATGTTGCTATGTTACATTACAGTCCTTGCATTCTTTTTCCTTTGTTATATGGCTGCAGGTAAAACGCAACCTACTTTATACCCTACTTACAGATTTTAACGTTTGCTAAGTTAGCTTAAGGTTACAGACGTTTCAAACAAGAAATAGAAATAGAGTAAGAAACAGGAAACGAAGTCGAAATTGAAATATGAGTTCATGTTGGGCTAATTTAATTTAATTGTCATTGTCATTGCCATTGTCATTGTTATTGGCAATAATGATTTCTTAAAGCATAAGCAAATTTGATTGCCTAATTAAGGAAATCTTCTAATATCGGCAAGACCACAACGACAAACCAATGCAAAAGGATGCCGGATCTTTGGAGACCTGGATCAGTTAAAATCAAAAGATACTATGCAAAAAACGGTAGACTGATCCCCACGGCGAAGAGAAGAAAAAAATTAAATAAAACAGCAATGAAATTAAAACAAGTACAATATATATTATCATTATCATTATCATTATGGACAAAAAATATAACTTTATCTCTCGGATTGTGCATACTATTAATGTTGCTCGGCACTAACGATGAAGATTAAAGTTCACTCCTTGTAACAATACTCCAGAGTTCTTTGCATTTAACAAACTGATTGCGTTCTTTGATAAGATTATTATCGCAACTTCGTCAATTCACTCATTTTGTCTTAAAGTGAAAGGGACTAATATCATTCACTACAAAACGATCCACTCTAATCTTTACAAAATTTAAGAAGAAGAAGACAGTTTGTCTTTGCTCTTTTAATTTATTTATTAATTTTTGATTTTGAGCTTAATTTTAAGGTACTCCAAATTAATTGGGGGATGTGGAAATATATTGCATCTTCACAGCATGAAAGTGATGGGCCTACATTGTCCGATAGACCAAACGCCTTTGCCATACGTTGGTTTCTTCGTCGCAGGTTTTTTTTGCTTTTTTACACGTTAGTTTTATTTACTTAAATTAAAATTCTAATTCATTACACTATTTACGTCATTTACAGCTTTTAACATTTGTTAAAGGTGGCTTCAGGAAACAGAAGTTTAGAAAAAGAAATAACATTAGAATAATGCACAAAAATCGAAATCTTAATCAAAAGTTTAGAAATAGAAATAGGACGGGTAAAATGAATCAAAATCAAATTAAAATCAAATTGAAATATGAGTGCAATATGTATGGGTTATTGACCAAGTGGGAGGTCAAGATGGCTGGATATTGGCCATGTTCTTTTTTGCGTGTTTATGGACCGAGACGAAGTCGAGGCCCATAAACTCGCAAAAAAAAAAAAGAACGAGGCCAATATCCAGCCATCTTGACCGAACAAACTTGGTCAATAAAGGATTTATTATATGGCTTTTGGTGAAATTTTGCTTTCGGGATGCAGCGGGTAGTCCCGAGCGGGAAGATGGCTCCATCTTGCCCGCTCGGGTAGCCAATCACAGCGCGCGATTTAGTTCATCTTGCCCGCTCACGGAGCTAGCCATGTAATAAATATATATAACATCGGCTAAAAAGGATCTTTATTAGTTCTCACCTTGATGGGAGAGACCGCTACGTTGAAGTATGTGAAGATCTGTCAAACATGCGTCTCCACAACACAAATGATATTTCTATGGGCACGCTTTGTTTCTACAGTTGATCTGTGTGTTTACAGAACATCTTTCTTGCTGTCTTAACAACTGCTGAACGAAGGTCACTAAGACGCCAAAAGTACAAAATTGGATTTATGGAGGAGTTCAGATATACAATCGTAGTATACACGTTCCAATATCTGGTTATCTTCGTCAATCTGTTCGTCGCCATAAGAACCAAGTTAAGAAACATGGGGAAATAACATATGATCAAAAGTATGTAAAATACGAAAGTGTTCATGCTGCTTTTCTTCAATCGCATTATGTTGAAGTTATTATCAGCATTTTGCACTGCTTGTTGTTGAGCTTGTATCTGTGCTTTATGTCGCTTAACAATTTGAAAAATTCGGATGTAACAAAACGCGGATATCAACAGACAGATAACGATAACAACAGCTGCAATGAAAAAATATAAGATTATATTCCAAAAGAAAATGCCAAGCGAAAGAAAAATAATAACCCATATTGTCACTAACGTGTACAGAACTCGAGTTGTAGTCACCATAGTAACATATCTCATGTGGTAGTGAAGGGCCGCAAATCTATCCAAACTTATTATTGTCATTGTACAAAGGGACACTCCACAAGAGCCATAGGTCATGAAAGAAAAAAACTTCTCAAGGAAGTAAAGAAAGCCTTTCAGTTCGACAGCAATGAAAAGTGGCTGAGCCACAAGTCCAACAAGAAAGTCCGAAGCCGCCAAACTGCACAGCAACGTTGTGAACGGCGTGCGAAGTGTTGGAGTCCTCCAAATGGCAGCAATCACTAAGGAGTTACCGATAATGGCTATGAGCATCAGAACGGCGTTAAAAACACAATTTACGATGATACCGATGTTAGAAGAAGCTGAAAAATCAGTCGCTGATTCGTTCTTTAAGATTGTGTTGTTGCTCATCGTGCTTCAAGTTGCCCTTCAAAAACGCTCTTTTACATTTGTGCTAAGCTCACTGCATATTCCCTGATACTGTTTGCTTTATCACTTTATGTTATTTTGCTAAATTGGTTCCATTTGCCTACCATGACAGCAATAATAACTAAAGTGATGGTCTCACACGTTGACCAAGAAAAGGCAACTAATTGCTACCTAACTCCTTGAGCCAGAGAAGGTGCGTAGGGGCGTCATGTCAAGGAGGCTTCCTGACTCGTTGTTATTTATCTGCAAGGCAACAGCATGTCAGCGTGTAATCAAGATTTCCAAAAGGAAACATAATTTTTTTCTACAAATTGCTGTTGGTTTTGCTCAGCACGAAAGAAGAATTAAAGTACATCTTCATAACAATGCTTATGCGTGTAATAAATTTATTGCTTACTTCACTTCAATTAACTTATGGAACACTGAGCCACACTTGAACGGAGCACTACACAAATTGTAATTGGCTCACCATGCTATAAATTATTTTGGCAGAAAGGAGAAACTTTAAACATAAGCTCAGTTCTTTGAAGTAATTCGCACAAAATTAGACTGATTTGAATGTTGACTGATTTTATTACTAGTCTGTCTGAGAAGTGAATTGAAAGCTTCGAGGGTAGGGTATCTCGAGGGATTTTTGTTTGTCTAGATTATTACTGCAGTTTTGCCAACTGAACTAATATCCTTTACAATACAACACAATCCAATCCAATCCTCAAAGAAAGTTATTAAAAATCTATGCAAGAATTAGCCCCTGGCAAGTGTAAAGCAAAAACATCGCTACGTACGTGCTTGTTGTTAGTTACTAGCTCACTGTTAAACATAATTGTTATACCTCCCAACTCAAATACGTTTCCTGATTGGAGGAGAACGTGTCACGTGCCATTGGTCAAAACTCAATGACGCCCTAGGGCGAACAAAACTCAATGACGCCCTAGGGAAACAACACCTTGAACTTTGGACTCGCACGTGATCAAGTTGTGCACCTCGAAACCGCGGGAAATTTGTGTACCAGTCGGCCTGATGTTGAAAAGCCATTGAAGTAGGACAACGTTTCTCATTAGAGACGGCATTCATTATTCAAGAAAAGGGATTTATAGTCGCAAAAACATATCCTGCAGATTAACAAAAGGGCAAATTCATGTGTGAACGTTTTGTGTCTCCAAGCTTTTGGTTTGGCGCCAAAAATGGGTTGCTCACGTTCGTCAACTCGCTCGTCGATCGCCGTCGCCAGGTAGGAAAGTATTTGTGTAATTTACAACAAGATACGCTGCTCCTGATCAAATCAAACTCAAAGTGCTCGAGTTAAGCATTAGAAGACGCCAAAGAAACTTAAGTATTGTCTATATTTTTTTGTTAGCTACAAAGAAAAAGACTGTTATCGTGATTTTTCGATAGGACAGGTTGGTTTTGGCAGCCGCTCAATTTTGCTAGTGCGGCCAGTGTATGCAATGGCGTCAAGCGAATCATTTTTTCCGGAGCTTTTTCTTTATTTGAGTCGGGAGGTATAACAAAACACTTAATGACTGGCCCCTCGGGAAACAGTGAGTATTGTTTCCCCTCGACCTCAATGTTCCCCTCGGCTTCGCCTCGGGGAACATTGAGGGTCTCGGGGAAACAAAATTCACTGTTTCCCTTGTGGCCAGTCATTAAGTGCTTATTACCACCCCGTTAACTCAGGTTAACGTTACGACTTAGGAGAGATACACAGTGCACATCAGAAATATAACACAGTGACATAGCCAGGCAGAAGTTCTTTGCCCGAAGATTACTTCAAAATCAAACACACTAATCATTAACCACCTCGCGACCAAACCACTCAGACAGATAAATACATTTTTCCTTTTTAGTTTTAGATTTAGATTATTTTTTCAAGGTCATGAGTGCAGAGCGAACGCAATTTGGTCTACACTCATGGAAATGCAGATTCTGCGATTATCTCTTTTACTTTACCCATTTATTTTTCATTTTACAGAAGAGAAACTAAATATCAAACACGTTGGATGCCGGGGAACGTTTATAATTTGAAAATGATAGGTTTCTATGACGGCTGGTTAAAAAATTATTGTAAATAAAACTGATCTGCTTGAGACATCGGGCTAATCTAAGCTCAACACATGGTAAGCAAAACACAGCAAGTTCGATGAAAGACTTAAACAAGCGTCCAAATAAGCTCCAATAACTTCTGAAATCCAAACCTCTCCTTTCCACCGCCAAAACTCACTCCGACAAAATTTACGTTGCTATTACGCCGATAAGGTGACCTGTGATACTAATAAGGTGACCCAAAGGAAGTAATTAATTTTTAGATCATCTCAGTTAAGATTAATATCCGGACCCTTTTATTTCAGTCACTGGGTTTTCAAGCAAGAGAGAATAAGCAAATCTTAAAATGTATTTTAAAAAATCGAGTTTAATTTAGAAAGAGTGTTTACTATAGTCGCAATACAAAGAGACTGCGAGAGTTTCCGAGCAGGTCCAAGTTGTTCAGATGTTTCACACTGCAAATCAACTGAAGAGGACTATAAACAATTAATTAGGTTAAGGTTAATTAAGGTTAAGGTTAAGGTTAATTAAGATTACGATTTTATATAGCAGACCGATAGATTAAAGTATGACTCTGCTAGATCTCAAGCTCACAATACCAATAGCATTAATATGAGCAGCTTTTGTTTCTAAGATTGACCTGGTTGGTTGCAGAACATCTTTTCTGCTGTCTTCACTGTTGCTGATCGAAGGTCTCTGAGACGTCAACAGGACACAATTAATGAGAGAGTTCATAAATACTATAGTAGCATATGAGCTCCATTTTTGTGCCCTGTTTTCCATTTTCTTCCCAGGGAGAATAAAATCTAATAAACACTGGGAAAGTACAAAAAATTCAAAACTTTGTAAACCACGAAAGTGTTTGTGCTTTTCAATCCCATTGAGCTTGTATCTGTACTTTATGTCATGCATTTGATAATTTGAAAGACTCGAATATAACACACGGAGGATAACAACAAACAAATACCAGTACTAAAACGGATGCAATGAAAAAAATACAAGTTTATATTCCAAAAGTAAATATCGAGCGAGAGAAACATAACAAGCCATGCATGCTATAAAATTATTATTCTGCAGATAACCCGAGTTATTGCTACCATATTAACATAACGCATGTGATAGTGAAGGGCCCAACAATTTGCAAATCTTCAGCTTTTGACCGATGAGGGTGAAATACGTGCTTCCTCAGTGGTCCATATTGTACTCTGTATTTTGCTTGCCATGTTAGCGACGTTAGAAGAGAAAAGTATTACCGTGAGCAACCGCTAATGAAGACGTGCGCGTAAAATCGACATCCATCATTAACAACTGTGCAATCAAAAAGGAAGACTTCAAACTTCCTGCCCCTTTTGTGCTTTGAAAGCCCTCCAGCGTTTCAGTACAATTCAGTCTTGAGCTTAACTGCAGAATGAAGGCTGTGATTTCACATCTCTCTCTCTTCGAATAAACAAACGTTAACACGGTACAAAGACCTTTTACTAGGTTCTGTTGCTCGTTGTAATTTGATGAAATTCCATTGCAACCATTATTTATAGTATGGAAAGTGAAAGAACCCGCATACGTCCATTTTTATTTTTGTTTTAGAAATTCAATTTTCCTTTATGATGGACGCCGTAGAATTTAAATTTTTCCAAAAGATCATAAAGCACACTTTGGAGAAAATATTGATGAAGTACAAAATTGAAAAATCTATTTTTTCAACGAGTTTTCAGTGTTTTTTTAACTTAAGAATTTTGTCGTTTTTGCTACCAAATTGACAAATTAAACGAAGCCGTTGATATGAGGGATTAAGAACAAGACAATTTTTACTAAAAATCGAATTACGAAAAGATTGATCATAACTATCAATTACTATTCCACTAACTCGAGTCGATTTACGAAAATTCAAAATTATCAATGCATGGCATATGAAATTAATGCCAATTTTTCAAATCGAATTACTTACAAAAATTGGTACAATTTTTACGGCGCACTTGATTATTGGCATAAAATGATATTCCACTAACCCAAATTAAATTAAGAGAATTTAAATATAGATGTCAAACTTTCTATTTAAACAAACCCATCTCGTGTTCGTCCCAGTTTATATAAGGTCGGGCGTATTAATTTGCACCGCAGTGCCATTAACGACAAGTTGGCCTGCTTTTAGCCAATCATAAGGAAGTAATTATGTCAGTAACATAATAAATACGTTTCTAGTTGATGCAATCTGTTTTTATGTTATAAAGCAAATAATTAAGAAAACTAATGAAAATGGTGCGAATTTTCACACAGACTCGGGCAAACCCGTGGATTAATACTGATTTTACACCAGTGGTCAAGAAAATCGAGAAATAACAATACTAATGTAATTAATTCGAATGTACGTAAAACATTGACTTATTTTTAGTAGTTATGTTAACAGAGCGCAGCCTGTCCTTCAAACACTTAAATCTTAACAACACATGAATGATTTCAGCCATCACACTGTGACGATGTTTATTGGAAAACATATGGGGCATATAAAACCAACGGTGTTTTATCAATTCTTACACTTCATTGAGGCGCCCACACTGAACCTCTCACATCAGCTGCTCTCTCACCGGTTCCACCTAACCGTTATGAAGACTTTTTAACACAACTGCTTTTAAAGCGGGTTTCAGAAACAGATGATCATTCCTAGGTTTGAGAAATAGCGCAGGTTTTGAATTAGTTTTTTTTTTTAATGCAAAACAAGCAATTTCCAGTTATTAATTTTGAAAAAAGCCTGCTTTAATTACTTATGACGTCAAGAGCCCATATATTATTATGCATGAAATAAATTATATTCGTTGAATTTGCTTGATCAGTGCAAAGGAACCAGAGATATCTTTGGCCGTAAAGAGTGATACACGACACGGAGGGAAGAAGGTGCATTCTGAGAAGATTGGCCTACATATTGTTCTTAATGCCCTTCGCAAGCTTCTCCAAACAATTCATTTGCGCAATTACAGCTGGACTTCGATATGGACTCTTCTTTGAATATCCAATGTTAGTATATACCACACAAGTGAATAGTACTTTTCGCGCACGCTGATTGGCTAGCTCGGAGGTGATCAATCAAGTACTATTCACCTCTGAGCAGCTAAAGAAAAACAAAATGGCCTTTGTCGGTATATTGTCACAAATAAAGTTACTCTTTGGTCCTCTAGTTATTCAGTTATTCAGCTTGTGTGGTATATACTAAAACAATTATTCACCTCAGTGTCGGTGAAAGTTGTGATCCACCACTATTCACCTCCACTTCGGTGAATAATTGTTAATTATTACCAATTTAAATGTCAACGTCAGTTTGAAGATACTCCAAAAGTCTTCCCACTGTTTTCGGTTGAATTCAAAAGTGCAGGTGGAAATTCTGACATCTAATTATTGTCACTACAACAAGCTTTTAATAGCTTTGGCGCGCTTTTTGTGAAAGCTTGCTGTTATCATATTTCAAACCATCTTTGGCAGAAAAAGAAAGCACTACGAAATCATGGTGAGCGTCCTAAACTTAACACAATCCAACGTACAAACTCGCCTAGTTTTATTTTACTGACTCTACCTCAGCTGGAATCGCGTGGGAGATAGGAAACAAACATCGAAACAAGCGTTTTCGATTTTAAGTCAAAGCTGCAAAATAGCTGGAAGTTATACTTTGGTAAAATTTTTCATGAAGCATAACGAGTCAAACAGTACATTTCTACTTTGGAATCGATCGGTCTTCAATCAAGATTTTGACAACGAAGAAACGACAAGTGCTGCTACAACCACTGTCATTGTCAACTGTGTTTTAAATCTTCCACTGATGCCAATAGCGATTTTTGGAAACTTAATGGTGCTAAAAGCGGTCGTGGAAACCCCTTCGCTTCGTTCTCCATCCGTTATTCTGCTATGCGGCCTTGCTGCTTCAGATCTAGTTGTAGGTTTGGTCGCCCAACCGATGTACATCGCCAGACATCTCATAGAAAATGTTTTCCTGAGCAAATTATCGAGAACGGTAGGATTTGCATTCTGTGGGATTTCTTTGGCAACAATGGCGTTGATAAGCGTGGATCGATTTTTGGCACTGCAGTATCACATGAAATATAACACGCTAGTCACTACAACGCGCGTTCAACTATGTTTGATAATAATTTGGCTTATTCATCTTCTACCGCTTTCTACTGTTGTAGGCTTTTGGCATGTACCAGTACTTTTTACTGTAGGTCTTATTTTAATTTTCGTTTATACCATAGCTTCCACTATATCTTACATAGGTATCTATCGAATAGTGCGACGCCATCAGTTGCAAATTCTTGCTCAAAAGCAGGCAGCCCAACTCTCAAATGCTGAAACTGCCAATAACATTGCGTACGTGTCTTTAAGCAAAACCGCTATAAACACTTTCGTGTTTTACATCTGCACAATTTTTTGCTATCTTCCATGGTTTATTTATCGAATGGTTTATAGCGATGTGTACTTCACAAATCCAAACACGGCGTGGGTTTTCACAGCAACTTTGTTATTTGCGAATTCAGCCATTAATCCTTTCTTGTACTGCTGGCGCCTTCGTGAACTTCGAGCAGCAGTTAAGAAAACATTAAAGAAAATGTCATGCAGGCAAAGCAGCTGAGATAGCATAAGGCTGAACTATTGTTTGCTTTTCACACGGTTGATGACTTCTTCAAAGCAAACACGCCTGTGTTTCTTTTTAAATATTTTTAGCCTTTTCTCAGTGCCTAGTAAATAGCTTTGATTTAGACCTTTAAGAATAGAGGAAATTTTATCCGCGATAAAAAGTTTACGAGCATGCATGTGCTACAGTCTAAAACTGTGTGATATAAGATGATAAATAATGCATTGCCCACATTTGTTTGACGTTTACGTAACATTCATTTGAAAATTATGACATATATCGAATAAAGCAACCTAAATTAACATAGAAAAAATAACCATTTTTTGCTCAGTGAAAACTGCGCAATACTATACCAGCGGTTGGCCATATCTATTTATTGCAAAAGTCTTTTGTTTTGACAGTCCAAACGTAACAGAAAAACGAAAATTCCGGACTGGAGAGTTCTTGATTATAATTTCAAGAAAGGCGATAATTTACTGGTCATGTAAAATGCTTTAGCTTATGACTTCCATCCCAATGTTTTCACTTTTCTCCAATGAATTAGTATAGGTAATCAAATGATTTCGAGTGCAGATTGAAATAAATAAGCGCGAATAAAGACTGCAAAAATTTGCACGAGCCCGTAGGGACAAACGAAAATTCCGGATTGGAGAGTTCTCGTCGAAAGACCACGTTTTTGAGAGCAATTTGCGAATATCCAAATTTCCGAGTGCTTATTCAGTATTCCAAAATGCACGAGAAAATCATTCGATTACTTGTTGACCTCACCCCCGCGCCTCTCCCCTGTTTTCTTCACGAGTCTTTCGACCGCCGAAGCACACGTACTTGGGGTGAAATTGGAACTGTTGGTTTTATTGCGATTCGGGACGATTTGTGGAGGGAGATCTGGTCAGCGATGGATGGAGTGATCTGCCTTTTCATTCTTTTTGAAGGAGGATTAACGGTTTCAAATTCACTAAACGGCGTTGGGATGGCTTTAAAATCGGCACAACAAACAAGTTTGAGACACATTAGAGGTGGGGAAACTTTATTTCGAATGAGATAGTCATTTACACAATTTTCTTTCATGATCGGTGATTTTCCCATACAATTCTCTATATACACAAGCTGTCGCATACACCACGTATTTTCAGCTTGGAGAGCATGTGCATGACTTGGGGAGAGAGTGAATGAATTTTACGCGCTTGAATTCACATGTCAAATTTTCATCCAATACAGTTGAAGTAGCTCAACAACAATAACAACAATATTCATTTATTTGTACTCACATTCATTCTTGCTTTAAAGAAAAAGTTAAGTCACAAACTTGGAGTACTAGCTGCTTGGAATAACCATGGAAGGGCTAGCGGAGCCAGGCAGCTAGTTAACATCAGCATTAATTGGCAATTAGATTATGAGAGCCAGATTTCTATATGGTGATAGTGAGGCCGAAGGCTGAATCAACTATCACCTCATAGAAATCGAGATAAAAAGAAAAGGAAAACGAAACGGTATTTCTATTCTATGAATGAAGTCTAAAATACTTAAAATTATATATGAATACAAGAACATTAATTAACATAAGAAGAGCACGCAATATCTACGGCAACTAATAACAGCTATATACACCTTTTGCCCTTCATTACCAGGAAATAAATATTAATTAGTGTCAAAAAATCAGTCATTACAATGAATGTGTAATCATTGTAGAGAAATAAACAAACGTTTTAATTTTTGCGTGATCAATAAGGAGTTTTACATAGAGAAGAACAATCATTAAGGCTCATGTATAGGTTCAATGTAATGGAAATAACAACTTTTAAGAGAATAAAGAAACATTTGCACCAACTTAATGTACATGAACGAGAAAAAAATTTCATTAACAACAAAGGTACAGTGAACATGTAATATGTATTTAATACTGTAATGAAACAAGCTTGTTCTTCATCCCTCAATATGCTCTCCGTTTAGACATCGTGGTATGTAGGTTTGCATAAACCTAAACCACTGAGCAGATTTTGCAACTGTTATTGTGTTCGTATTTCTTCTCCCTACTCCCAAAAGAATTTGTTGACGGTACTCTCCAAGAGGAATCCCCTGCCGTCTTGCCTCTTCCCGATCATTTAGTTGTTGCTGTACTGCGGTTCACCCCTAACATGTCTGCCACCAAAAGGTAACCTTCGCGAGGATCTTCAAACGCCCTCACTATCCTTTCACGATGCTCCTTTGGGATACGGTTACGTCGCACTCGGCGCTTCATTCCTGCTTCACGAGTTTGTACAGTTTGGGGTCCTATATAAACGTCCTTTGAAATCCAGTAGGAAATCGGAGAGAAAAATGCTCAACAAAAGCTCTTTTGTTATTGACTTTTTTTCCCCGCAATTGAACATTAACCCTATGGAAATGAATTTTCATTCGCACTAACAAATGTTGTTTTCGATAAAACACTATTTAAATTGGCTTTAATGAATCTTCTTCTCGATGCAAAAAGCCTTAATGAGTATTGCACAAATTGAAATGTTTGGTTTCTTAGCTAAACTGATTATACATTAATTTTATTGACCACAGGTTTTGCGCTAATGAACATTTATTCCCTGCTAATGAAAGGCAAAAGGTGTATTAAACTATAAAAGAAGGACTTGGTAAGGTGACAGAAATTAACAAGAGACTAGTTTACAAGTAAATTAAAAATCAATATAACCGCTAATGAGAACATAAGTAGATAATAATCTTTGACTAGATCGCATTTTACTGATTCCTTGAAGTTTGAAATTGACAAATTTGACAGTTGAAATTGACAAATTTTCACTTATTGAGGTTCACACCTTGGGGCCCTTAAATCTTAGGTTGAATATTCTAATATATAAATTTAGGCCAGCCTTAAAAGCGTAGCTCCTTGGCCAGGTTCCTCAGAGCCCGATTAAGCTAACCCAGAAAAAGGTAGAATTTTGATTTGAGTTTTGTAACTTTGCTTTGAGGTTTTCGGTTTTGAGTTTTATAAACACAAAATAAAGCAGCAAAAAAAAAACATTTGTATAGAACAAAAAGTTATAATTCGAATACATTTTGATCCTGGGCTAGCGTTAACAGGCTTCAGAAGAATCCTGCCCTGTTTTGAACAAGTTAACCTGACATGAGCCCGCAATCCTATCGAAAACCAGCACTCGGTCAGCGGTCAACTTTAAAAAAACAAGTGACCTCGATGAGTTGTAGACTTGAGCACGCGATATGGTCACGTGATACTGGTCAGCAGATAGTTGTTTGACAGGTGTCAGTTGATCATAACATGGTTGTCCAATATCAAACAAATACATGGTAAACCAAGGTTGCATTTCTCTGCCAACCTATGATTTGGAGTATGGCCGCCATGTTGCGCGACTCCACCGTCGTCGTTGTCGTCGCCGTCGTGCGCACGCGCCCACGAGCAATACCGCCGCCCATGATAACCATGAGAAAATCAATTCATGGGTTTCTTTTTCCCCATATGGTTATGGGGCTCCGCTTGGCGGTCCTTGGGGCCGCCGGAGCTCCGCTATTATTTGGAGTATGGCCGCCATCTTGCGCGAATCCACCACCGTCGTCGTCGTCGTGCGTACGCGCCCACGAGCAATACCGCTAGCCATGATCACCATGAGAAAATCAACTCATGGGTTTCCTTTTCTTTCCTATATGAGTATGGGGCTCCGCTTGGCGGCTTCGGGCCGCCGGAGCTCCGCTATAATGTGTTCTTACTTTAGGTAAAGTATAGAACAGCTCGTGCAATTTTTTGTAGTCTTTGAAAAATTTGCTCGTGGTCCTTCCAGAAATGTACGTTTATCGGCGGGTTATGTCGTTTTGCGAGTACTTCACCTCCCTCCTCCCTCCGCCCTCCTCCCTCCTCCTCCATGTCTTTTCGTTTTGATTTTATTTTTATTCCTTTTTTTTTATTTTTTCTTTGCATATTTAACTCGAATTCGACTCCAATCGATAAAGCTGTTGAGTTCGCCATAAATAATGTTATAACAAACCAGGGAATCTGTTTAGATAACTGAATTGTATTCTTGCCTTTGAAAAAATTTGGAAAAGTTTTAACAAACACCTGCCTGTTCAAGGATTGACAATTTCCCTGCTCGTAACGCAAGGTGTGTTTCAAAAATAATCATCGAACAGACGTTGGGTGTTTCTTCTATCTCTCTGCATATAAATATGAGCCAACAAACTTTTTAGTGTGCTTAAAAAGTCCCAAAAATATTTGTTTTAGTTTGTTTCAATTTGTTTCAGTATTAATTCTACATATCAAATGACCTGGAGTCTGAAAATTAGATATTTGATAATTCGTCAGCTGTATTTAAAATACCCAGGAGACTTACAACGACATAACTTTCCATTTTTTTTTTAATTTATCGTTTGTTCGAGTCTTAGATATCTTTCAAAATCTTTTGATCGGAAATAATCATCGAACGGTCCTTTGGTGTGTCTTGTATCTTTTCGCATGTAAATATGATGAGGCTTTTAGTGTGCTTGACAAGGAACGATAGTCCTTAAACTTTTTACTTTTGTTCTGTTGACCTTGGTCAACATGTCTGGGTTTCCTACGTGCAAGTGCCAGTATTAAAATTCATAGGGTACTAACAACGGCGTTTATTTTTCCTTTTTTAGTTATTTTTTGATCGAGTATGAAATTAAATATGAAAAATGTTTTCAAAATCTTTTGGTTAAAACTGGATTTTGTATTTTTCACCACATTTGCAGCGTGTGACTGATGAGGGTCAAATACGTGCATCTTTTAGTGGATGAGTTTTTTTGCGATGCATTTTGCTGCCCATGTAAGCAAAAGCGTCGGAAGTAAAAACAAAAAATACGTTAAAAATGATTGTGTCGAACACCTGCTCGTGAAGCCGGACAGACACATAAAATGGACATTTCGATCGTTAACAACTAAGCAACCAAAAGCAAAAAGATCAGTTGCTACGAACCTCTTTATGCTTCGAGTTTTCGAAAGTCCTCGGGTGCATCAGTGCAGTTGAGTCTTTAGCTTAACTGCAGGAATTAAGGATGATATTTCACACGTCTAAGTGTATTTAAACACGGTACAAATAGCTTTTGGTGGGGTACTGTGGTTCGTGGTTATTCGGTGAAATGAAGTTCATTGCGATTGTTTAGTTCATTATTGAAGAATAGCACTAAAGACAAATTTGCAGCTTTAAGGATTCAAACAATGAATATAACAAGAGATCTTCTGTGTCTTTAGGGTTCTCCGAAGCGAGTGGTAATCAAGCAATTATATGCGAGCAATAGCTGTTTTACAGCATGTCTTAATTATTCCGATATCACCACAGCTTTTTCTAGTTCTCCATAGCAAGACTCACGAGTATTTCAGCAACAATAAACGCGAAAAATGTTTTTATTAATTACTTGGCTTCCGTAGTTATTTTATGTAGGTCGGTTCCTGGTCACCAAAAGGGGAGTCATCGTCCCAGGCGTTCCATGCGTAGAGAGTGGAAACTGGGAACAGAATGTAATACGCAGGTAATAATTAAATACGGAGGTAGAAACTAAGACGAAGAAAACTTTGTTAACTTGTCGACATGCAATCGCCAATTCACTACTTGCACAATACCATAATGCACCTCTTTTATCCCCCAAAATCTTGCATACTCATTGTTTACAATTTCTCCAGGGACATGAACATGTCCCAAGAGTAATCTAAAATAATGCCTATGCAAATTTTTGGGGGGTAAAAGAGGTGTTTTGTGGGATTTGTGCAAGTAGAGAATCAATAAGTGATGCATGATGCCGACGAGAGTCGGTCAGGCCAATTCCGACATATTACATGAGAAATCGCAACGAGCGACTCACATGTGCTTAATCCGTGCTGCCAAGGAGTCGGTCACGCGTTTAACTTCGACCAATCACAAGTGAAATCGCATCAGTCAGTGCGTGTTTTTGACAAGCTCCATTGTGCCCCCAGGATTGTGTTCAGTGCAGTGTGCGTGGTTTTCTGGTAAGTTTTGTTCTATAAACGTCTGCTCTAAAAACTGGAGAGAACAACTCTTAGACATTCTGGATTGATACTTTATTTACGGGCTCATGGAAATCGTTGCAAAATGAACTTCTTTCGCGCAGCACCAATGATGGTTTGTGCAGTTCCCAGAGTTTGGAAAAAGTGTCAAAGTCGAAATCTTTGCTTGTTTGCAATATTCGACACACTTTGGTCACAAATCGACCCACTTTGGTCACAAATCAACCCACTTTGGTCAAAAAGTCAGCCTGAACTATCACGGTTACAAGATCAGAATACTAAATTGAGCTCTCCATTTGAGCGATCCACGACAATGCCATTCACCAGGTACATGTACACCTTTCCATAATGAGGTCTACATTGTGATTTCTCCAGCTTGATCAGAACTTTGAAACTTGGCTTTACTGTCAAATTTGTCGTGGTTAAGTAAGCGACTTTACATTTTAGTTTTCTCTAAAAATCTCATCCAGTCCTTGGGAAGATGGGCTACAAATGTGGTTGTTGTATGTGGTGTTCAAGTGAAATCTTGTTCAGTTATGGAAATGCACTTAACGGTATGTTTCGTTTGTTTCAGACCAGCTTGCTTTCGAACAATTTATTTTTAAGAAAACATCTATACTATCAGTTTCTTGCGTACTGTCGAGTTTTGGGAAATCATGCTCAACGTGTATTTACATGGATTGGATGTAAATATCGATTGCAGAACACTAAATATAGGGACAGGAAACGTTCTGGTATTACTCAAAGTAAAATATTCAAGTCCATTGAAAAAAGAACCCGCAGAAAAAGAATAAATTTAGCTCTCCGAAATTTCCCCCCTCCGTCATTTCGATTGATAAGCTTAGCTACTCATAGACCACTCCGCTTATTTTATTCCACAATGTAATGATTGATATAGCACAACACTAATACATGTTCGTACCAATATATTTTCCTATCATTTCTTCACCCTGTAATTTCTTTTTAATCTCAATATTCTAAAAACTTTAAACTCAATAGACCCCTTGCTGCCCAGTTCCCTTCGCATATAATGGGAGTACTTCAGCCCCCTGAACTTGATTATTTATGATGGGTTCTTCCCATTTCCCCTACACATCTAGTCAGTATCGCAGTAGACACATGTGCGCATTGCGTACCTATTTTATCCTGTGTTCGCCCTTCGTGAACAGCCTAATATGCAGAATGATTACTTTCGTGAAGAAATTTTTGGAAAGAATCGCCTTATAAGTTCATCTGACATGTCGATCGTTTTCGAGAAAAGGACGATCCACGAATTATATTGCTTAAAGGCCTGCCGCAAATAAACAAAGTTCTTGCTCGTTCTCGCGATATAACAAATGAGCCCCGCGCGAGTTGAAACTACGACAACACAGAGAAAAAAACTCTCCGGTTAGTGACTTCGAAACCAACTATGAATTAATACTGACACTTACTGAAATTTTTTGAAGATCCAGCTCCAAATTTAACGTTAAAGAAATAGGTCAAAGTAACTCAAAATACTGACAGCTGCTTTACGGC
The DNA here is from genome assembly GCA_019787425.1 of Platygyra sinensis. Lineage (NCBI taxonomy): Eukaryota > Metazoa > Cnidaria > Anthozoa > Scleractinia > Merulinidae > Platygyra > Platygyra sinensis. Next base: position 2,852 of record JAHPZR010050630.1, on the reverse strand, counting down.
AATAGACAGTGCGAATGATCCAACTCTCTTGTTACATACAACTCCTTACCAGCGGGGTTTTCAGCTGGGCTGAGTTACTATTATGCTAATGATTACTTGTTTTTAGGTGCATTTATCTGTTCTTTCCATGCATGATGCAGGCAGAAGAATCCTTGCCAATCGTGGATTCAACTGTGTCCTTTGACGCACCACGATCCGAGTAATCTTGGATAAATCTATTTAGTAAATAAATAAAAAAATTCGTTTGTGGATTTTAAGAAGACAATCGTGAATTTTCCCAAAGAAACGCATCCTAAAAATGTGGGCCCAAAATGCTGCTCAAATGTTATGTCGGTTTTTTAAAAAAATCAGACTCGAAACCAATGTTCTTTTACCCCCTTTTTGTGACATCTAATTACTATAATTAAAAATTTATTACTTTTTGCGTTATTTACATTTTGCAAATGAGTGATAATGTGGCCATCGCATATATAGTCACAATTTAAGCAATTGCAGACTAGAAGTCAACCAGAAAAAAAAATTCAGCGCTTCACTGGGTTTCGAACTCGTACCCTGTGCTTCGGAGCTGCACTGCACTGTTAAGACCTATACATAGGAATTAGGCCAAGGCATTTATTATTTTCCTTTGAAAAGTTATTACATTTTATGGTAACCACTTTAATGTATTTTGCGTCAATTTTATTATATGTTGCGTCTATTTTATTACATTTTGCTTTGGTCGTTATCACATTATGCAGCGTAACAGTTGCGATCGTGAAAAGAAACAACTAGATCATATATTCTACCAAAGAAGAAATGAAATTTTTATAAGTTCAATTATTTCCTTCATGCAACATTAAAGAAGCTTTATCAGCCGATGTTAGACAATTTCAGCCCATTTCAACTGGTCACAGTAACGGCTTAAAACAATCGAAAAACAAAATCACACACTTTAATTTAACTTCAACTTCAGAGTCATTTTGTTTCTAGTTCAACGGTGACGTCAGTCTCTACAGCGATCTTCAGATGGAAGAGATTCCTCACGGCTTGTTTGGCGGCCTCCTGAAGGTCAGTCACGCGCCAAAAATAAATCAAAGGATTGGCTGTAGAATTTCCAAAAATGAAAAGAACTGCCAAGGAATGAGCTGCAGATGTTCTCATGTCTTCCTTCTCTTGCGAAGCGCTTATTGCTGAGGTGATGATGAAGGGAAAGTAACTTAGGACAAATGCGCTTATGAGAATGATCATTGTATTAGTTGTGCGTCGATATCGACTCAGAAATTGATGAGTTTGTTGCGAGCTCTGAATTTGTTTACTGTGCCTTTTAACAGTTTTATAAATCGCAACATAGCACCAGGCCACAGCAGTTGCTGTAAGACAGCAAAAGGCAATAAGTATGTGCGAGACAATCTTGTCTTTCGCCCAGAACCACATTAGTGTTATCCATGTCATCCATATTGCCCAGTAAATAAGCGTCGTGATCAAGACGCGGGTGGTTGTTATCAACTCGGCATATCGAAGGTGTAAACGAAGGGCGAGAAATCGCTCAAAGCTAATGGCTGAAAGAGTCAGGAAAGAAATCCCATTAAACATCCAGCCCGTGTAGAAATGAATAAACACTGCCAGGCAGTAAATATCCATATTTCCAAGAAGAAGTGAAATTTCTGCTACCAGGAACGAAGGTTCCGATGTCAACCCAACTAAAAGGTCAGAAACTGCTAACGAGCCAAGCAAAACATTTCTCGGTTGGTGAAGAACTGGAGTCCTCCAGATTGCGATGATCACCACCGTATTAAAAAGCAGTGTTGTCAAGCACATGATGGAGCCAAAAATGCAAGCCGATATTGACGATATTACGTAGAATCTTGGTAGATTTTCTCTGGCTTCTATATCCAAGAATGGTTGCAGCGTTTGACAGATGGAATGTCTGGTCGCTGTATAGTTTTTCGTTGCGGAGCTCAAAAAAGCTGTTGAGTTCGCCATAATTACGATATAACAAACTGTGAATCCATTTTACATAACGTTAATTTGTATTCTCGCCTTTGAATAAATTTCGAAAAGTTTTAGAAAACACCTGCCTTTTTTTATTATCGAAAATCTCCTTGCTGTTAATGCAAAATCCGTTTAAAAAATCATTGAGTCGCTCGGCAGCGTCTGTTGTATCGCTTTCGCATGTAACTATGGGTCGATGAGACTCTTAGTCTGCTTGAAGATGTAGCCAGAGTAATTCTTAAAATATTCTTTTTAGCTTTGTTGACCTTCGTATGCATGTCTATTATCGCATGAGCTTAAGTCTTGTAATTAAATACTAAATAATTCGGTTCCTGCATTAAAATGCACAGGGAACTAATAACGACGTTAACTTTCCTTTTTTATTTGTTTTTTGGTCGAGGCTGAAATTATCCTCGGGTCAAATACGTGCTGCTCAATTGGTAGATATTGAACTCCGTGTTATGCTGCCCACGTACATCTAGGTAAAAGCTTTGCAAGTAAAAACAAATTTATTGTCGTGAACAGCTGCTCGTGTAGACGAGCACATAAAATAGCAAGAAATGGACATCTCCATCGTTAACAACTAAACAATCACTAAGCAAAAGGTCAATCACGCTGACCTTTTCTATGCTTTGAGCTTTCAAAAGTCTTCCGGACCCTCAGGACAAGTCAGTCTCAAGTTCAACTGTAAGGATAAATATGATATTTCACACGTGCCAGCATAAACACTATACAAATAGGCTTTTGGATAGTGGGAACCGCTGCTCGTGATTATTCATTGCAATGCCATTGCTGTTAAGTTGCTGTTCATTTAATCGTGACAGCGCCGAAAAATATATTTGCAGTTTAATTAATACATAGAAGGCACGATCTTTGTGTTC
>JAHPZR010050629.1:5000-12218 GCA_019787425.1 Platygyra sinensis | reverse complement strand
TCAAAGCAAAACTAAGACAAACAACTTTAGCAAACTATCAGCTAACGACCCACACAAGAGTAAACTCAACAACTGTCACCACGAGCAAGCAAAATGCAATCAAGGCAATATTTATAATATTTACATCCGAATTTAACACATTTGAAATTGTTTTGAATACCTGACTCCAAACAAAGTGATGTGCACAAAACATGACTGTTTTTTTGAGTTCCTAAGTAGTATTTGTTTTCAATGGTTGCTTGTTAGGACTTAGCAAGAGCTACATATAGTTGTAATCTTATTATTCCAATTACAAGTTCACTATAATTTAAAGAGTTACATTATTACTTAACTACTTTTTATCTACTGTTATATTTTGTGGCATTTTTTTGGAAACATTTTCAGTTTATAAATCATTTATGCAGGCCCACACACAATTACACACATCTGATTTTTTTGGCCTGGAGTTGATTTTGTTTCTCTGTAAATTGAGCCATGGTTGTTTAACATGACATGCTGGCTGCAAGAGTGATTAAAGTTGTTGTAATTATCCATGTTTATCAGCTCTCACTGCATACATTACTTTCCGATTGTTAGCCATGCTTGACAAGAAATATGGATAATTTTCTGTCTGATACTGTGACCTTATTTGAGCAATGATCCTTGCATTATAGTCTGGGCTGTCCTGAAAGTAATGTTGCAAAAGCGCTTCACAAATTGTCAAAGCATTTTCATCTCAAGAACAATGCAAATCCACTCCATCACAAGACAAAGATATCGACTACAAATAATTATTCAAAGTACAGCCTCTTCTCTATCGTGTTATTAAACATAGTGAGACAAAGTTGAGACAGAAAAGGACTTATCTGTGGATAAGGCAATGATTAAGTTCAAGGGACAGCTTGGTATAAAACAATACATGCCCATGAAACCAATAAAGCAAATAGGAACATGCAAAAGCATCAAGAGGGTTTGTGTGTAATTTTCAAGTGCACATTGGAGCAAAAAAAATATGGCATGGTAAAGCACAACTTGGGCTATTGTGTTGTTCTTTATTTAACTCAAAATTTAATGGACAAAATCACCATGTTCTTGACATTTTGACAAGTTCTTTTCAAGTGTCAAACTTGCAGAAGATTTCCTGGAAGGTAGTATTTACTCTTGTAGAATGATAAGAGGAAACAGGAAAGACTTTCCTAAATAAATTGAGGCAACAAATAAAAAAGTCAAAGCCTTCCAGAAAGGGGAGTCAATTTTTTGCCACAGAAACAGTCTTGTCACTGCTTGGAAGGACAAAAAAGTAGTTTTATTTATAAGTACGCAATGTAATCCAGGGGAAAACAACACACGGAATGATAAACAACCTGACAGCACAGTTATTCAAGTACAAAGTGTGCCAATCATCAAGTGCTACAACTGAAGCACTTCACACAAAGGCTTTAATCTTCTCATCATCACAAATAAAGAAGCATACATATCAACTGCAATATTAATCCACCAATGCCTCTGCTGCCCGTAACCACCTGTGCGAAAAACCCCTCCATTCCCTGTGTCTCCCGTAACCACCCAAAAAAAAGCATGTGGGTACAATTGACTTTCGTACCTTCCCTGAAGACTCTTTGTTCCATTGTTAAGGACAAACAAACCATTCAGAATGGACTTTCTGAACATATTTTTAGAGGACTTAAGGTGTACTAGAAAGACGGTTTTTCTTCTTAAAATTGTGCACTCAAAAAGTGCAGGTAATCATATAAGTTGCAGGCCACATTATTCTAGGTGCCTTACATTGAGTAAAACAAATAGCCACCAACTGGAATGCAGAAGTCAAAGTCATCAAACAATCATTCATCAAAGCAGGATACCACACGAAATTTGTAAATGAAGTCATCCATGATTTTGAAAACCCAAAAAGCGACAAAACAATAATTCCTGTAAACTGGTTCGATGAAAGACCTAAACTTGGAATCTGTCTCCCTTTCTGCAGAACAAGTAGAGTAGAAAGAAGAAAATTCTTAAGGAAACTTAACACATACACCAAATGGAGATTCAACTTCTTTATCACATGGTAAACACACAAAATGGAACTATCTTCAAGTTAAAAGACAAAAACACACACCCGTCACATATCATTTACAAAGGCAAGTGTATTTCTGGCCAAACATACAATGGCGAAACAGCACAAAGCCTTGAGGTTTGGGTTAATGAACATTTAGATGTTAATAAGCAGTCGGACCCACCTAAGCACAGCAGGAAACACCTCAACCACAAGTTCACATGGAAAGTTTCAACCACCACCCTTTCATGGTTAAAAAGGAGAATAAAAGAAACGTTCTACATCACACGCTTCTGTTAGAACTAACAAACAAGTGCAATTACTGGACCTCACCTTGTTGCCCATCAGAACAGGTATTACATAACTGGTATTACATGAGCTATAAGAACACTGAGCATATGCAAATTATTCACTCTGATGATGATCAAACAGAACAAAAACATTTAGACCCATAATTTTAACAGCCTTTTACCTTAAAGTTTTATTTTTAGTAGTTGTTTCTTCTTAAAAGCTACATATTTGTACCTTTGGCTTATCAAGGTATCCAAGTAAAAGTTTGTTTCTTCCAAAGAAGCATATTTAAGTATCAAAGTTAAAGTTTGTTTTTTCCTAAAAAGCACATTGAAATGTTGTGTTTATTGAAGTATCAAAGACAAACAAAAGTTTCCAATAACCAAGTTATTATATGTTTAAAAAAGTAAAGATCTTCAAAAAAAGCCACATTGTAATGTTGTACTTGTTAAAGTTGTCTATTACAAAGATTGACTTTTGTTTCTTTACAAGCAACTATCATAAATTCGAAGGCAGGGCGGCCTCAGTTGTCTCCAGATCAAGCAGTACGGGTTTGAGCCCTCACTGGGGACACTGTATTCTGCACTTGGAAAAGACACTTTACTCTCACAGTGCCTCTCTCTACCCAGGTGCATAAATGGGTACCAGTGAGCTTAATGCTGGGGGTAACCCTGCAATGGACTAGCATTCCATCCAGGTGGGAGTAGAAATACTTCTAGTCCCTTCATGCTATGGAAAATAGGATAAGCTGGCCTAATGGGCCAGTTGGCTCAAAAACAGACTTTACCTTTACCTTCTATGGTAAAGTCAACACTCCCTTAAAAGAAATGCAAACCTAACTTAAGTGAAATTAGCAGCAAAGTGGAACCTGTCTTAAGCAAAAACCCTCTATTAAGCAGTCAGTTTTCAAAAACCAAAAAATTATGTTCGCACCAAAATTTTCTAACATCGATTTTTTCCCGGGCTTCGTTAGCGAAGAAGACCACAGTGGCTGCAAGTCCCAAAATATTGCAATTAGAGCTTTGAAGGGAACTTTTCTCTCCCACATATGGTTTAAATAGACCTTTACATAAATAAATTTATTATTTGAATAAAAACACTTTTTATTTCAATAATAATGAATCAGTTATTGGAAAATTCAACCCACTTGGGTGTTCCAAGAATACAGCTATATGTTCAAAAAAATCATTTTAATATTCATTTTTGAACTGACTAGCGAGTTCAAATATATATTCAAATAATCAATTCATCATTACATTCTTGAAACAAGTAGTGGGTTTAAGTAATGATCCACATAAGAACTAGGTAAAAAAACAATAGACTAGTGCAATAGCGGCAGTTAATTTTCAGGCGCTAATTCCGCTGATCACATTAAATCCAAATGATCTGATTGGCCCATATGCAAAAAGCGCAAATTTTGAATTTTGAATATGATTTAAGATCCCTTCTAAATCATTTAAATAAAATTTAATTTCGGCTACACTTTAGATACATTAAAAATTGTGACATATCTTAAATCTGGACAATTCGTATGTGCCAATACCTAACTTTTGATTGGCGCATAGAACAATGCTAATATTTGACCATGAGGTAGACAGAAGGGACATGGGGAAAACTAAGGAGAAAAATACTGTTTATGTCGGGTTTTCATTGCTTTTGGGGCGATTTTTGGACATCAACCAGTCAGATTCGTTAATTTAATTGAAATTAATAATTAAGAGTTTAATTGATTTTGCGTTTGACCTTCCTAGTTCTTATGCGGACCATTACTTAATACTTAAATAATCAATTCACTAATGTAATCTTGAGGTGTAAACTTGACTTGGTTAGAAATAATGGTGAAATAATGTAACACAACAAATTATTTCCTTGTTCAATTGAAGTAAGGAGTCCTACACAGCATTGTCATGCAGCTATAAATCCTCACAATAAAATCCTTCATAAATTATTATAATTATCAATGGTCAAATATTGACCAATCATAGCGCATGTTACTTCCCCAAACCATCCAAAAATTCTTCAGCCAAAAAATGCAAGCTCAATTTTGCCAGCTTTTATCTCAAGGGCAAATGTGCATAGCAATAGAGCTCCACTGTATGACTGCAAATAATGCCTTCACCCTGCCCCAAAAAGTGGATTAGATGGCTTATCATAACCACTGTTGTTTCCTGCTCTCCCACCCTCTATAGTTTTCAATCACCATGAGCTGTCTCCTTATCAAGCAAGCTCAAGAATATTCAGCTTCTTATCTAGAGTGTGCCATAGAGGATGTCCCCCAAATGTTTGTCTCGTGGGTCATTTTGGCACAGCAAACATAAGCAGCTACTGACTTGTAATTTCTCTTCATTCCTAAGTGTCTGGAAAACATTGTATGCTTTAAAGTTACATAGAATTGACAATATTAAACAGTGTGAATTTTACAAATGTTTACGACATGCACAATTAAAAATGGCTGCCAGAAACTGAGTTGAGATTTCTGGGAACAAGTAGAATTATCCTTATAAGGGGGTCAATTATTAAAATGCACATGCTAATTACAAACCCCTCACTTTTCACTCTTGATTGATGAAATGCAGTGTGTTAATTTATGGTTGTTTCCTTTGTCATTCAGCTATGTTATCGTCATATCAAAGCAGGAAAGAATATTATAGATCTTCTTCAGTCAAGAAAACAATAGAGAAGAACACAGATCACAAAAGGAAAACAGCAGAACCGACAACGTTGACGAATATAAATTGAGTGATACTGATAAACATGAACCTTTTATTGAACCGAAAACAGCGAGGAGAAACTTCCAGTCTCCCTGGTTGGAAACGTTCAAGTGGTTGTGATATTGACAACACGAGATTATGTAATTATGGAGAGGAAAAACAAAAGAAGAATTTTCGAGAAAAACACTTGACCCTACATATTAGTCTCTTGTTTCTGTTTTTAAAGACATATTAAAAAATTATACGTGAACTCTACCATTAAGAAATATTCATAACGAAACTGCCAGAAAATGTGGTACAACAAGTATTTTATTTAGCAGATGTTAATGAACAAAGTTTGTTTCCCCTTGATTATTTTTTTTTGTCGTTGTAACATACATTTACTACTTATTTACATGTATCATTGTGACTTGACTTTTTTTATTTCTCACAAGCAAAAAACTGAGTGTCTCCAAAAATCTGGAATGTCCTCTAGAAAATTGTTGACTGGGACAGAATGCCCTCCAAAGTGAAATCCTAGATCAGACACTCATATTCTATGTCAACTTAACTCTGGCTATTTCGAAGTTGGAACTGTTGAATTAGCTAGGCTAAACTATACCAATTCTTATGTGAAGGAAAGAATATTATGCAAATTACCACTTCATGAATGAGCTGGCTCCAAGACCTGTTTGATTACACAAGTTCTTCGCTTTTATTCTCTGTTCTTTTCTCAAATGTTAGCCATTATAGTACATGTACAAGAAAGGAACCTCTGTATTTGGTTTTACTTTGCCCTCTGAAGTCAATCATTAACTCATTTTCATGTTCAATTTTCTTGGCCTCTGTGGGACACTTTGTTATGCGGTAAGGACAATATATATATGTTACTTGCCGGCTGGGAGGTCTGTATGGTGAAAAACTGTGACAGAGGGCTAGAAAATGCTGCCCGAGGTCACAGTTTTTCACCATACGGACCGACCCTAAGCCGGCAAGTAACATGTTTATTTTTTTCCTGCAGTAAATTAGTTTTGCAGCCGATTACAAATGGATTTGTTTACGCAACTTTTTCATTGAATCGGGTGGCGCGCCGTCTACTAACCATTTGTAAAAAATCTTCGCAACGAACGAGTTACTCAGATACTAGAGAAGGAAAGATGTATTAAAGAACAAATATTTTTCGATCTACTCTATGTTAGTTGTATTTATGTCGCCTGCTAAGTTCTCCAATATTGTTTTTCCCGTGTGAAATTTCGTGCGAAGTTTGAAGTTTTACTACAAAACAATTTAGGTCAGTCGTTGCCATTAAAATCACTTGAAATAGGGCTTTTTTTATCGTAAATTGAATAGCAGAAAGCGAGAGAATTCGTTAAGTGTATTCCACAGAAATTCTCCTAAATACAGCAATGATCAGTGGTAAACTCGACTTAAATTGACTCAAATTTTACGAGCGAGAGAAACACAGGATTCCCGCCATTACAGCGCTACGACTACAAACAATCAAGCAAACTCTCACAACTTCAAAACACTCAATTGAATTTCACTTACAGTGACTTTCATTGCCATTTCAAAGTGCACAGCGATAAACCTGCGTTGACTTTTCGATTGATGGAAGTGTAAAAAAGGCAAACGATTGACGATTACCGCTAACTTTTAGGAGCGAAAATTTATGTACAGCGGGCAAAAATCCGGCCCGTGGCCGTGGCCGTATCGTAAAAAGCTGGACCGGTCACGTGGCACGTGATTAGCCAATCAAATTCGAGGATTTAGAAATCCAGCCCACTCAGATGCTTGAGAAAAAAATAAAATTTTCTTATTTTCTTATCAGTTTTACACATCAAGTCGAGATCCGTAGCCCGCCGTGCAAAAACCCACCCCCAATTTCCTGTGCCAGCCATAACCGGCCATAACCGGCTGTAAAAAAGCATGTGAGGATCCTTTTTCCCTCTTTTCAGTACCACTTTTCCCCGTATGCTTCTAATAATTTAGTTCACATTTTCCTTCAATTAGGGACTTTTCATACACATTATACAAACCACGAGAACTTAGAAGACTTTATAATGACGCTATACGAAATGTACAAGGAAACTTGTATATCAAAGTAATCAAACGACAGATTAATTTAAACATTCTGAATTAAGCCATTTTGTCTTGCAAACTTCAATACAACACAAGAAAATAAAATAGGGAAACTGTTACATCTCA
>JAHPZR010050629.1:0-2500 GCA_019787425.1 Platygyra sinensis | reverse complement strand
TATTCCTAAATTTTCGAAAACTTTTCCCAGAATTTTTACCATTCCATTCAGTTTCGGACCGAAAATCTCAGAATTTTTGGCCGAATGGAAAGCGCCCCAGTTTTCCTTGTCAGATTTAATGCCTGGTTACTAAGCTTCGGACAGAAAAACTGCATTGAACGAACAAATAGCTGTCCACGAATGGCAGCAAAAGGTCAAACATGTCATGAAGGAGTTAAATTCTCGGTACGACGTTAACGAGTATTTTTTTTTTACGTTTGAAAAAGCCAAGGGAACAACCTTATTATTTTAGAAATTTCCGCATAATCTGGCGTCTTTTCCGCATAATCGTTTCTTTCTTCCGCATAATATTGCCAAAAATTTCTGCATAATTTTTCATTTTTTTCCGCACCCTATCAGATGGCCTGTCTAGACGTGGACCCTGAGCAGAGATCCTGATTAGGCCTTCAAGTGATGTGGTTTTCAAGGAGGCTCTTAGGCTGCTCTTGATCCTGTTTTGAGAGGAGACCATACGTTCACAGCCAGCAGCCAATATTGGAAGTACAAGTAAGATTTCCACCAGGTGAAGGATGTCTTTAACCCTTTCACTACTAGAGCGGCCAAAAGCGGCCAACCGGAAATGGCCTTCAGTCACTAGAGCGGCCAAAAGCAGCCAAACAAATGTACCTATTTTTAAACTACCCTCCCTTCCCTAAGCAATCTTTCGAGTCCCAAAACAATATTGCTATTATTAAAATGTGTACAGACCAATCAAATCCCATCAACTGTGCATATGATTTGTACTCCTATGTGGAGTGGTGAGCAGCCGAACTTGTCCTGTTGCTTTCGCACACAAGAAACATGGCGGAACCTTCAATGATAACTCCGGAAGAATGTCACGATATTTTTCAGTAGTTCAGACGAAGAAAACGGCGATGTAGATGCCGGAGGTTCTGATATAGATGTCCCAGAAGTTGACAGCGATGAAGAAGCAGAAGATGTTCAGGAAAGCAACAATGAAGACAACATGGTTGATGCAATTGGCGAAGAAACAGCATGGTCAAACGAACTTGCCGACTTTGTTATTTCTCAATTTAATGGCCAACCTGGAATAAAGGTAGAAGTTCCTGAAGAACCTAGGTCTGATTTCTTTTTTAATTTGATTTTTGGGGATGAAATGATCAATTTAATTGTCAGGGAGACAAACAGGTATGCACGGCAAAAGCTTGCTACCAACATTGTGCGACTCAACAAATGGCAAGACACAACTCACCAAGAAGTGAAAGCCTATTTGGGCATATGCCTTATCATGGGAATAAATAACCTTCCCCGACTAGCAATGTACTGGTCGTCAGATCCATTTATTGGAAACACGGGGATTCAGAAAGTTGTCGCAAAAAATAGATTCGAGGAACTTAGCCAGTATTTACATTTTTCGAATTCGGCAACAGAGCCACAGTGTGGCAAAGATCCAAAAAGCCTATGAGGCCTTACAAAACTTCTCTATTGATGAGGGAACGATTGCATTTAAAGGCAGGCTTTCCTTTAGGCAATACATGCCCGCAAAACCGACAAAATATGGCATGAAAGTCTGGATGGCGGCCAACTCTAAAAATGGCTATGTAAGCAACCTTTCTGTTTACCTCAGCAAAGAAGCAGATGTTCCTCGACTCAATGGCCTTGGCTATGATGTCGTAACGAAAATGGCCAGACCATTTCTGAAAATGCACAGGCATTTTTTTTGATAATTTTTTCACAAATACCAAGCTGATGGAGGATCTGTTGGCACAAGACAGCTACGCGTGTGGGACCGTTCGATCTAATCGCAAAGACTTGCCTCCCTGCGCAAAGAACAAACTCAAACAGGGAGAAAAGGTTTCTGCACAGCGTGGTAAATTAGTTTTTACAAAATGGCACGATAAAAGAGACATTTCATTTTTGTCTACAGATGTTTTGCCCAGTGAAGCCCCACGTATTGTTCAACGCAGAAAGAACAGGCGAAATATCAAAATTGAAAAGCCACGTGTAGCCAACCTTTACACAGCAAACATGGGTGGCGTTGACCGTGCCGATCAACTTCGTTCGTTTTATTTTGCTGGTTATTCTTCGTGAAAATGGTACAGGAAGATTGTCTGGTTTTTATTTAATCTTTCAGTGTGTAATGGGTTCATTCTCGAATCAATTTATCGTGCTGACCAAGGCAAACAGAAGCGACTTTGAGTGTAGTCTGTGCAAGGTCGCGCTCTGCCGAACATGTCACAATGAATACCACACACAAGGATTGCGAATCTTTTATTTCTTTTCAATGAACAGACAATCAAATTTAACACATCAATTGTTTTTCATTTTTACCTTAAATACTATCCCATATTGTAAAATTGCTAGTGGAGTTGCTGTATATTGTAAGCTTTGGATATTAGGAGTCATTTCATGACATTGTAGAATGGTGGCAAATTTGAAATTTTTATCGTGTTGATACTTTCAAGGTAGATTGTATTCGTATCCACACAACACTGTACAT
>JAHPZR010050626.1:12500-23356 GCA_019787425.1 Platygyra sinensis | reverse complement strand
CATCTCTCTCCTCGCCCCTATTTCCCTTTTTCTTCAGCTGCTATCAGCTTCTTATTACGCTTCTGTCGTGTTGTTGGGTATGTTTATATTTTTCTTCTTTCCTGTTTGCTGCGATTATTTTATTGCATGAAGTTCCCTCGTGTTTTATCTCATGGAATATTCAGGTGAGTATGTCAGTTTATGGCATTTGGTCCCATCTCTCTCCTCGCCCCTATTTCTCTTTTTCTTCAGCTGCTATCAGCTTCTTATTACGCTTCTGTCGTGTTGTTGGGTGTGTTTATATTTTTCCTCTTTCCTGTTTGCTGCGATTATTTTATTGCTTGAAGTTCCCTCGTGTTTTATCTCATGGAATATTCAGGTGAGTATGATATTTCTTTACATCTCGCAAGCAAATGCTAAGGTACAGAAAATTTTTTGCGCTCTGAATTTGTAGAAACTAACGTAAGTGGAAGTAAGAAATGTTATGCGAACAAGAGGTCGAAGCGACAGTTTCAACAGTTTTCCGTGTTCTCCCAAACTTGCACGAGTTATAGAAACACAGCTTTAAGTTCGTGTTCTTCTTTTCTGACCATTTCTTGAATATCTTTCTTACCCGATTATAGAATTTATATTACAGTCACTTTGGAGCACATAATTTATTTGTGTCGCAAGTCTCTCTAAAGGAAACATATGACAATGAAAAATTATATAGAAAGTTTTTTTAATATCAAAGATACGAAAACTTTGTGATTTCAAGGTTTTAAGGGGATACTGTCGGCCGGATGATTATGGAAAGTTATAGTTCCTAATGTTTCGCTGCAAATGCCACCAAATATACTAACAAACTGGATAAAAAGTCAGAGATTGTACAGAGCAAAATGAAACAAGTATTTTGGGAAGAAGCTGGATTTCAAGGATGGAGGTAAATTACAGCTGCCATTATGACAGGATACCCAGAAATCGAAATCAGTTGCCACTCCACTGAAATTTTGAACTTTAGGTCCTTGTTTAAACTCTTTATACGGGAAACTATCACTCAGACCTTTCAATTAAATACTGATGATTAGAAGATTTGAAATAAATTACTTTTGACCAACTCTTACGTTAAGAGTAGTTAAGGTAGCTTAACCACTCTGTAACCAATCAGAGAGTAGCATACAGCACACGTGACAGCTCTCGACCAATCAGATCACGAGGCATGTCATTAGATGACGTAGTTAATTTTTTTGCATCCAATTGTCCTTTAAAAATACCGGTGATCGCTCCCCGAGGGAGTTTAATTACGCAGACAATTGCGATTCTGCGAACATTTATTGCTCTTTTCCTATTATCGACGCGACAGAAAGAATTGCTTAACCTTTAAGTACACAATCTAAGCTTTCTAAGGAACTTTGAATATCAGAAAACCGTCCAGTATTGCCCGAGATAAAACATTTTCTCTGTATGCACTCGCTTACATCTCCTCGAGGGAATTTGATTAGGCAGACAATTGCAATTCTGCGAAAATTTATTGCTCTATTCCTATTATCGGCGCAAAAGAAAGAATTGTTTAACCTTTAAGTACACAATCTAAGCTTTCTAAGGAACTATCCGTCCAGTATTGCCTGAGATAAAATATTTCCTGCTGTATGTACTCGCTTACATCTCCTCGAGGGAATTTTATTAGGCAGACAATTGGAATTCTGTAAAAAATTTATTGCTCTATTCCTATTATCGGCGCAAAAAAAGAAATTGCTTAACCTTTAAGTACGCAATCTAAGCTTTCTAAGGAACTTTGAATGTCAGAAAACCGTCCAGTATTCCCTCCTCGCCCTATTTCCCGTTTTCTTCAGCTGCTATCAGCTTCTTATTACGCTTCTGTCGTGTTGTTGGGTATGTTTATATTTTTCCTCTTTCCTCTTTGCTGCGATTATTTTATTGCTTGAAGTTCCCTCGTGTTTTATCTCATGGAATATTCAGGTGAGTATGATATTTCTTTACATCTCGCAAGCAAATGCTAAGGTACAGAAATTTTTGCGCTCTGAATTTGTAGAAACTAACGTAAGTGGAAGTAAGAAATGTTATGCGAACAAGAGGTCGAAGCGACAGTTTCAACAGTTTTCCGTGTTTGCCCAAACTTGCACGAGTTATAGAAACACAGCTTTAAGTTCGTGTTCTTCTTTTCTGACCATTTCTTGAATATCTTTCTTACCCGATTATAGAATTTATATTACAGTCACTTTGGAGCACATAATTTATTTGTGTCGCAAGTCTCTCTAAAGGAAAACATATGACAATGAAAAATTATATAGAAAGTTTTTTTAATATCAAAGATACGAAAACTTTGTGATTTCAAGGTTTTAAGGGGATACTGTCGGCCGGATGATTATGGAAAGTTATAGTTCCTAATGTTTCGCTGCAAATGCCACCAAATATACTAACAAACTGGATAAAAAGTCAGAGATTGTACAGAGCAAAATGAAACTAGTATTTTGGGGAAGAAGCTGGATTTCAAGGATGGAGGTAAATTACAGCTGCCATTATGACAGGATACCCAGAAATCGAAATCAGTTGCCACTCCACTGAAATTTTGAACTTTTAGGTCCTTGTTTAAACTCTTTATACGGGAAACTATCACTCAGACCTTTCAATTAAATACTGATGATTAGAAGATTTGAAATAAATTACTTTTGACCAACTCTTACGTTAAAAGTAGTTAAGGTAGCTTAACCACTCTGTAACCAATCAGAGTGTAGCATACAGCACACGTGACAGCTCTCGACCAATCAGAGTAGGTGGCATGTCATTAGATGACGTAGTTATTTTTTTTTGCATGTAATTGTCCTTTAAAAATAGCGGTGATCGCTCCCGGAGGGAATTTAATTACGCAGACAATTGCGATTCTGCGAACGATTATTGCTCTTTTCCTATTATCAACGCGACAGAAAGAATTGCTTAACCTTTAAGTACACAATCTAAGCTTTCTAAGGAACTTTGAATATCAGAAAACCGTCCAGTATTGCCCGAGATAAAATATTTTCTGCTGTATGCACTCGCTTACATCTCTTCGAGGGAATTTGATTAGGCAGACAATTGCAATTCTGCGAAAATTTATTGCTCTATTCCTATTTTCGGCGCAAAAGAAAGAATTGCTTAACCTTTAAGTACGTAATCTAAGCTTTCTAAGGAACTTTGAATGTCAGAAAACCGTCCAGTATTGCCTGAGATAAAATATTTCCTGCTGTATGTACTCGCTTACATCTCCTCGAGGGAATTTGATTAGGCAGACAATTGGAATTCTGTAAAAAATTTATTGCTCTATTCCTATTATCGGCGCAAAAAAAATTGCTTAACCTTTCAGTACGCAATCTAAGCTTTCTAAGGAACTTTGAATGTCAGAAAACCGTCCAGTATTCCCTCCTCGCCCCTATTTCCCGTTTTCTTCAGCTGCTATCAGCTTCTTATTACGCTTCTGTCGTGTTGTTGGATATGTTTATATTTTTCCTCTCTCCTGTTTGCTGCGATTATTTTATTGCTTGAAGTTCCCTCGTGTTTTATCTCATGGAATATTCAGGTGAGTATGATATTTCTTTACATCTCGCAAGCAAATGCTAAGGTACAGTAAATTTTCTGCGATCTGAAGTTGTAGAACATAGGAAAGTAAGAAATGTTATGCGAACAAGAGGTCGAAGCGACAGTTTCAACATTTTTTCCGTGTTCTCCCAAACTTGCACTAGTTATAGAAACACAGCTTTAAGTTCGTGTTCTTCTTTTCTGACCATTTCTTGAGTATCTTTCTTACCCGATTATAGAATTTATATTACAGTCACTTTGGAGCACATAATTTATTTGTGTCGCAAGTCTCTCTAAAGGAAAACATATGACAATGAAAAATTATATAGAAAGTTTTTTTAATATCAAAGATACGAAAACTTTGTGATTTCAAGGTTTTAAGGGGATACTGTCGGCCGGATGATTATGGAAAGTTATAGTTCCTAATTTTTCGCTGCAAATGCCACCAAATATACTAACAAACTGGATAAAAAGTCAGAGATTGTACAGAGCAAAATGAAACAAGTATTTTGGGGAAGAAGCTGGATTTCAAGGATGGAGGTAAATTACAGCTGCCATTATGACAGGATACCCAGAAATCGAAATCAGTTGCCACTCCACTGAAATTCTGAACCTTTAGGTCCTTGTTTAAACTCTTTATACGGGAAACTATCACTCAGACCTTTCAATTAAATACTGATGATTAGAAGATTTGAAATAAATTACTTTTGACCAACTCTTACGTGAAAAGTAGTTAAGCTACCTTAACTACTATTGAAAGACTACTCAGGTGAATTAAGGCCTGGGTAAGTAGTCACTTTGATAAAAAAAGTTAGGGGGTGGTCTAACTTCTCGGGCTTTGTTCATAACAACATCAACTTTTGTAGACAAATACATCTTGTAAAGTGATTATTTTTGACCTGTTGAACTTATGCAAATTACGGCTTCTTCTACTAGTAACCAGTCCCCCAATAAAAGTGATTTGTCTTTTTAAAAGTTTCTTTGTGAGTATCTTAACTTTTCCAAGCGCAGAAACAATGCATCTAATAGCCCTAAAATCATGAAAATAACATCAAAGGACATAAGAAAAGTGTTCCCATTTAACAAAATAGATTTCTTGACTTTAAGAGGTCACGTGAGCTAGTTTGCATATTTTCGACATACCAACTTGACAAAAACTGACAACATTCTGACCTGGCAAAGTTTCATGCTACTACGACTGAGGCTTCAAGAGATAGACTACCCCCTAACTTTTCGGGTGAATAACTGGAAGCCCTTGCCTTAATTTAGGTTCTTGGGTTATTGGAATACTTTACCAGCCTATGCAATTAGGAACATCTTCAACATTTTCACCTTTTAAAGGACAACTTAAGAGTATTTCTTAATTCTATTCTCGAGTTTATACATTCGTAACTTTAACTTTGTAAAGGTAGCACAGCTAACATTTTTACTCTTAGCTCTTAGCTTTTTGGTGTGCAGCACTCCTCTTTAAACTGCTGCTAAAATATAACGTTAATAATAACGTTATTATGTTCTTGGCACGCTATTTTTTATTTTACCTAACAACTCACACCGTTACCGCTTTCCCCTCTTTAAGAATCTCCAAGAATCAGTTTATTTGATAATCATTTCTCTGCAGAAATGGCAATTAACAAGTAAAAGGCAACAGATTGTGCGACAAAAAAGACGTTTACATCATGAAAATGCTCTTCTTAGTGCTCTTGGTTCTGTTGAATGATAAGGAAGGAGCAACACAAGGTAAGCAAACATATTGTGTCGATATGACATATTTTCTTATTGTCGTAGTGGATGGGAACAGATGTAGTGGGAGATGAGAAGTTCAGTTGTATGAAAAATTAAAAGTAAATGAAAGAAACGTTTTGTAACAGACAACTTCGAACAACTAGTCGATTTATTGTAAAACAGGTAGATTATTCGCTCTCGAATTCTATGCGTGACATCTGACAGCTGCGCCACCGTAAACTATCTCGCGATAGACTCTTTCAAGCTCATAGTGTAAGTCTTAATTATATATTAATGTTAGTTATTTATTAATTTAAAAAACACTTAGCCTGTGCTATGGCGAGGAACATTGTGTGGAATACAATTCATCCTTGGTGTTACGATATTGTGTTTACTTCACGATTGCTACGGTAACGGGCCTTTTTGTCTAAAATTCCCCTCTTTTTGTATGCTCTCGTGAGTTGTCAAAGAAACGAAGAGGTCTTTTATCCCAAAACTTAAAAGCGTTTCAAACGCCTCTTGAAAACAGTATCCTTTAAGGCATGATTACTGATCAGTTAGATTTTTATAATGTAGACCCACATGATAGTAGTTCTTGTTGCTTTTATGTTTACAATGTTATGGCTATTCTGTGAATTCGAGATAAAATCAAATCATTTATGCGTATATGTAAAAGCTGTCATAATAACATGATTATCGCTGTTAACTGTGATAGGCCCAGACCTCTTTATAGACCGTTTTCACATGACCTCAGAGCAGCCATATTGGTGTTTACAAACAATGGGAATTTCTCTCTTTTGGAAATTGTAAACATTTACTATCATTTGAGAAAGTCAATATGGTAACCAAGACAACGTTTTTAAGCTAGGAACTCAAACTTAAGGTGTGGTCAAAGAAGTTTTTGGTCGTTCAGGCCTGAAGTATTGTAGTTAACAAGATCAAAAGGAGGGAGGTGAGGTCGGTCCCCTAAGCACTTCTCCTAGTACTGCCACTTGCAGGCACCGAAAGTGTTAGTAGACATCCCAACCTAATGAAACTGGCTACTGCTGATTTTTCTGCTTACTTGTTACACTCCCAAATTTGATGGTAACATCGATGAAAGACGTTTTCGGCCAATAAAATGAAATAAATGCATCTTCATGACGTCGTATTACGCTAGAGTATCTGTAGCTATATGCATTCATGTTACATTATCCTATACTAATTTGGTGGCCAAAGGATACGCACTTTATCTGATGCTGGCCTCTGAAGGGTTTAGGGTGAAGCATTCCGGCAGTATTCAGTAGTCGTGTTTTATGGTGTGGTGGTATCCTTTGCACACCTGTCCTGCAATGTGTTTTCTCAAAGAGAACTTATATACGTATCGAATATATACTGAATACTTCTTGTGCTTGAATAGTTTTAGAGAGCGCTCAACTCTGAGATGAGCAATAATTATAGTGATGAGTATGGTCATTCTTTGACTTTACGAACCTGCGTTGTAGCAATTAAACGATGCATTGAAACCTTGCTACCATTAATCAATATAATGTATATAATATATATACCTTTCCTTAAACAGGATGCGGTTCGGTGGTTAATAACATACTAAAAAGTCCTGGATATCCTTACTACTACCCACGCCACACGCTCTGCAATTACACGATTTCTATTCCGCGTAACCTGACGATGAACATTTCCTTCATCGATTTTGACATGGGGTATCACCCATCATGCTAGTAAGCACATAGCTGTTACTTTAAGCTTTAATACCTACTACTGTCTACAACACGATCTTTTACTTCCTTTAATTTGTCAAGAACTCATTGAAGTGGAGTGAATGAAACTTGATTAGACTGTTCTTGTTTTATAACAAAGAACAACAAATCAGAAAATAGTTCCCAGGCTTATTTATAATATTCAGAGAACTCGGATGGAATCATAGTAGACTCTTGCAATGTTCTCTGAGGGTGGGGAATGGGGGGAGTGGAGAAGATGCCAGGTAACTCTGGTTAATTTAGTTTAGTTTAATGAGTTCCTCGTCAAAATTACAAGAACAAATAAATTAAATAGACAAACAGCTAATTCCAAATAGGCAAATAAATTCAAAATATGGGCGAGTTGTGAAGAGGTAAATAAAGAAATAAAACTAGTGTCTCAATTGCGATCTAAACCCCCACTATAGTACAATAAAAATAAGTACAAACAACAAAACATGAGATAAATATGTATATAAATTATTGTATAAGTATCAAACCTCGTTGGATTCTAGCCTGGAGAACTGAAGTTCGTCCCTTGAATAAATGTACCGTGCCTTCAACTAAAAGACATTCAAATGTTATGGAAAGTTGTTTAATACCGTCAGTTAATAAATTGAGACACTTTTCATATTTTCTTGTCAAATTAAGGGGAGGGTTTCTCTGCTCGGTTCGGCTCGGTGCAAGCGCAAGCTACAACGTTAATCACTCAATTTTATTGTTTATAAAACAATTGAAAGCGTGCAAATGATTCTTGCGGAAAATTTGCGTTTGAAATTTCACTGTCACGGTCACGGAAACATGACGATGCAGGTAAGATTTCACATTAAAATTCCTTTCGTGTGTTTGAACTCCATGCATAAAATACATTTTCGTTTTCGTATCAACAAGATGTATCATCAGTTTCGGAAATCACAGACTATAAATTGGTGAAGGCGTAATGATTAACCCTTGAGTAGCTACACGGCCTGTCTGCTGGACAGAAAATGGCGAATTTAGAATGGAACATCGGATTTGTTATTCGGACCGAATCGTTTACTCTGGAACAGACCAACGAGTTATGAACTTGCATCTGATTGGTTTAAAAACAATGGAATTGGGTGGGATTACGGTACAGTTTGCACATGCGTCGAACCGTGCAGCTACCCCTTAAATCATTGAATCTTATGCTGAACACTGTGTGAATGGTAATGACGATAAACTGAATACAGTTGTGAAGTAAAATTGTAAGCATGATAGCGGCGCTTTATATGTAATCGATATTGATTTTGTTTAATTCTAAAACTGCACCAAACGGCCCTTACATCCATTTACATCATAGTTATCAGCACATTTGAGTTCATGCTTTCGGCTGCTGCGTTTAGTTTCAGGGGTTGATGCATGATATGAGCCATTTTGAAAGCTCTGTGCATATAAAATTAACCTTCTGTGCTCCTGTGGGATAGGAAAGAATGAAAGCTGTTCTCCGCCTTGCCAGCCTGACATCTTGTCCATCTCTTTGGCATGTTACTTTCCCCCAAGATGTAGAACTAATGAGACAAAATGCGAAAATAAAATTTAACGTGGTATATTGTAACATCCATCATCTCAGTGGTATATATGTGTTACCAGGGGTTACAAGCCAATCCTTACGAAAAAAAATGCAAATATTGTCCGACTATGGTTCCGACCAAGCCTGGCTATAAAGGATTTGAGATCACTGATTGCTTTATCTTAGTTAATGACCCCGCAGCAACTGTGTCGTGTAATAACGGCCAATTATTTCCATTTCTTATGCACAGCTTTGACTATCTAGCGATTTTTAATGACGGAAGATTTGTTGGTAAATACTGTGGTCGGAGGACTGGACAGAACATTCTTTTAACTGGAGACCAGATATTGATAACAATCTACTCAGACGATATTGTGCAAAAAAGGGGATTCCTGATACATTTCACCGTTGGTCCAGACGGTAAGTACTTTTCTTAAAATCTGATGTTATGTTTGTTATATGATAAAGATGGCGATTGACTATTTTTGTAACACTAAACAGCTGTTAACAGACCTGTATATCGAAGGTAACATGGCTTAGTAGCTACACTTCGCCAAACGGCTACGATTTCGTCTCAGTCAGAGACTCGACTTAAATCACAGTGGAATCTGTAAGGTAAACTCTGAAATTATGTTCAGCTGTATTATTTAAGATAATGGTGCTAGCGGTGTTATAGCTGTAAACATAAATAAACAATAGTCTCCATTTGGCGTGAAAATATGCTGAGATATTTGTCCTTGGACATTATCTGTTCCGAGAAGAGATCATTTTTCCTAGAACGTAGCTCGAGGAAAACTGTGAGCTATGAGGAACAGATAATGTCCAAGGACAAAACTCCGAGCATATTTGTGCGCCACAAGTCGGAGGTTATTGTGTTTATTATCTTTCAAAGGTTTCGCATCAGGCGCGGTTTTGAAAATTAGGAATGTACTCGGATATTACCCAATTTCAGCTGGGGAATACACCGAATGCAAATATGGCGAGCCACTCGGCCAGTGCCCGGGACGAGTCGAATGAAAGCGAGGCTAGTTGGGCTTTGATGTTTCGTTTTGACTATGCTTTTCTAGAAAGTCTTGCTTCGTTGTCGATTTGGTCCCTTTGTTTCGCCCTCCCTACGCGTTTTTGTGTTCCTGAATGCCACTGCAACAGAGTGGAATCTTCCACAGTTGAGAAAGTGTTCCTTTTTTCAGTTTTCTCGTTCGCCTCTGAGGGGAAGCCAAAGAGCCGGGGCAAGGAGTTCACATTCGCCGAAGGAACTGTTTAATTTCAGGTTGGAATCGATCTTAGAAAATGTGTGAGCGATCGCAATTAGCTCCACGTTGTTGTCATTCGGCTCAATGCTTCCACTGGTTTTAGCGACGGGGCAGTTGAAGTTCATACGGTTAGTTATTGCACCGTAGTCAGTGATTTATATTTACTTCGTGCGATTCCGTGCATGCGAGTGGACGCGAACGCAAATAACTTCTTCCTTTGAGACAGAGGATATCATTCAAGAAGAGCTTTTCTTTAACTTGGGGAGGGTATTGGCCATGAAAACCGTGTTGGAACACCACCAGACACCACATAAGCTCGTCATCTAAACGATTTTTCCGAGATCTTCTATCCTGAAACGTAGCAAACAACCTTTAGTTCCCGCGGCGATCGTGAACTCCTTTTCTTCGTCTCAACGACTTGCATTGATCCACTATTTTCCCTTAGAGGTGAACGGTGGAAGATTTCTATCCCCTCTCGTCGCATTCAGAAACACAGCAACTCGTAGGCACAGCGAAATAAAACAACAGATCGACCACACAGCAAGAGTTTTCTGGAGAAGCATTGTCAAAACAAAACATCAAAGCCCAACTAACCTCGCTTTCATGTAGCTCGTCCCGGGCGACGACCGAGTGGTCCGCCATATTTGCATTCGGTGTATATTCAGTCTCGTGACGCGTTTAGAGCAATCGCGTGCCAGCAAAAATATTTGACGGATTACAACATGTAATAACAAGTAAATTTGCACCCTTATAATCTCTTCTAATGATCAGTATTTTGTCTTTTTTTCGTTTCTGCTTTGTGAGCCTTGCAAAGGGGACTGAGACTCAGAACATCATGTTTTCATAGGACGACTAAACGATAGGCCTATCCAGATTCTGCTCGGCAACTTTTCAGCAACTTTTAGGATTTTGAGCAACTTTTTTGTCAGAGAGCAACTTCTGGCAATTTTTTGGAAAACTAGCACTTTTTTGGTAACTTTTGGGCTTTTTAACCTATTTTGGACCAAAATGCTGAATAACCCCCTTTTTTTGTTAAATAAACAAGTTTAAATTCTAAACATCTTTCTAGTAAAACTCATATTT
>JAHPZR010050626.1:2500-7500 GCA_019787425.1 Platygyra sinensis | reverse complement strand
CTGTCCATATCCATTTACGCTCGCATCAGAGAAACTGTGTAATTCAACTGACTTGACATCACCAAAGTGCTCGGGCTTGTAGCAACGGCGGATCTTTAACTCAGCTAATTCATGCAATTCTCCTCTCCATTTCTCCCATCTTGCTCGAATGCTATCAGGCACCGTCTCGTCCCAAGCGGCTTGGGTCTTGCAAAGATCTTGAAGGATCTGTTTTCCCTTTAGCAGAAAGGGAGCAGCCAGGCCCAGAGGGTCGCAGATAGAACTGATGGAGGAAAGAATCCCTCTTCTAGTCAATGGCTTGTCCTTGATCATGAGTACTACACGGAATTGGAGGGAATCTGACTGCACGCACCACTGCACTCCTAAGGCTCTTTCGATGGGAAGGATATCCCTGCTAAGATCTAGCTCCTTAATACCGCTTGCTTGCTGCTCTTTGGGGATGGCCTTGATCACTTTCTTGCTATTAGATATGACCTTGTGAAGGTTGAAACCACCTTTCGCAAGCAAACTCTTGGTACTCTCTATCAGGGCTGAGGCGTGAACGGCTGAAGGAACTGATTTCAGTCCGCCATCAACATAAAAATCTTCCTTGACGAATTTGGCTGGTTTGCTGCCAAACAACTCCTTAAAGTCGTCTGCGGTTCTTTTCAGTGCAAAGTTCGCGCACCCTGTCGATAACGTAGCCCCAAACAGGTGAACTGTCATTCTGAACTCAGTCGGCTTACTGTCTATACTTCCATCGCTCCACCAGGGGAATCTGAGCAGGTTTCGGTGGTCAGGACTTACATACGCCTTATGAAACATTCCTTCGACGTCACAGGTGAAAGCAACGGGTTCCTTACGAAAGCGACAGATTACTCCGTTAAGGCTGTTGGTCAGATCAGGACCCTGCAGAAGAGGTCTGTTGAGGGACTCTCCCTTGAATTCTGCGCTGGCATCGAAGACGATACGAATTTTGTCCGGTTTCTGTGGGTGGTAAACGCCGTGATGGGGTATATACCAAACGTGACCATTGCAGAGGTGTAGTTTCTCATCCGGAACCCTCTTAGCCTGTCCCTTGTCAATCATCTCCTTCATGAAGGCTTCATAGTGTTCTCGATACTTTGTGTCTCTCTTCAGCCTTTGTTTGAACCTTTCGAGGCGACTTCATGCTAAGGTACGATTATTTGGAAACTTCAGCCCTTCTTCTTTCAGCGGCAAAGGAACTTCGTAGTGGTCACCATCTCGGTGACGGATGTTCGACTCCAAGACACTCAGGAATTTTCGATCCAGCAACGATAACGGCTGTTCTCCTCTTGAGGTTTGATTGAAGTCAAGCTGCAACATTTTCGCCCATAGTGCAGGTGCGAATACTTCCTTTGCTTGAGTCTTGAGAGCGAAATGACACATTCGTTTTCCATTGCTAGGCTGAACTTCTAAAGAGGCGATACGGTGACAAGAACAGTGATTGTCATCTTCTTCATTCTTGTTAGGGCTAACGACGCCGATGACACCCCAGCCAAGTGCAGTCTTCTTTGGGTAGGGATCATCTTCCTTGCCAGGTATCACTTCTGTCGGTTTGATGGCACGCACGCAATTGGCGCCTATGAGCAGTCCAACCTCAACATATTCTCTGTAAGGCATGAGTTGATCTGCAATACGTAAGAGGTGGGGCCATTTGCGTGCTGTCTCGGGTCTTGGGATTTGCCCTCTCTTGGCTGGAATGTCCTCACGCGGGTAAGCTCCTGGTAAGCGAATGCTAGTGGCTTCATTGACGCCTTGTACTGTTAAGCCGTCTATTCTTTTGCATTCTTTTCTCTGAGTTCGAGGCTTCTACGCGGTGCGAGGTCACTTCTGGGATTCCCTCGTTACTATTTTGCCCTTGTCAAGCTGGAGTGTCAATGTGCAAGGAGGTAGGGTGAAACCCTTTGCATTTCTTGCAAATCTTTCTCCCACGACAATCCTTCTTCATGTGACCATACTTTAAGCATCCTAAGCAGATACCTCTTGATCTTATAAATTATATCCTTTCGGTCTGGGACATTTTGGCGAACTTCTCACATTCATCAAGGTTATGTGCCTTCTTGCACAACAAGCAGTGATCGGCTTTAGGCTTCTTATCTTCCTTTCTTTCACGAGAGCTGTCCTTCACTTCTTCAGCTTGTGTTGCAAAGCTTCTGGCGCCTAATGATTTATTCCTGTTGTTACCAGTAAACCTTCCTCTCCTTTGCGACTCTTCTTTCCTTTCTCCTTCTTCTTTTGTTTTTAAGGAGGTGATTGAATTACAGGTAATTCGGGATTCCTTCTTTAAGAAATCGCAAAAGGCTGAGAAAGGTGGATAGGCTGCTGAACGTGTGGTCCTCGCGCTCACATCACTAGAGACTTGCTCCTCCATGTTGAGCCAGCGATCTACTTCTCGAGTCCAGCGGTCAGCCAGGTGGTGCGGAAGTTTGCGTAGCATTTTCTGGTTTTCGTCGAGATCGTTAATCGCCTTCATTGCCGACTGACAGTGAAGGAGAAAGTCAGAGAACTTTCTCAGGCTTGTCCCTTCGTTAGGTTGAATTTTTGGCCATTCGTTTATCTTCTTGCGATAAGCATTGGCTACGAGAAAAGGATTTCCAAATCTGTCTGACAAGATTTTTCTGGCCTCGCGGTAGGCGTGTTCGCTGTCCAGGGCAAGAAGGCCACGAATCGCTTCTTTGGCTTCGCCAGTAGTGTACCTTCTATGGTAGTAGAGGCGCTGCGACGGACTGTCTGTTCTTCTCTCCACCATTGTGTCAAAGGACATCTTCCAGGTGGGATAGTGAAAAAGGTCTAAAGTATGTATGTATGTAAGTATGTATGTCTCCACTGAACGTCTCTGGTTCGGGAAGTGGCAGTTGTTCATGGGCGTGGCGCTTGGTTATTAAATCTGCCAGTCGTTCCAATACATCACCGCTTGTTTGCTTATGCGCGATTTCCTCTTGATGCTTAGCAAAGGTTGTTTGGTTTCATTTCGATTGCTGTAACTGCGGAATGGAGGAATCTTCCTAGGGATAAATCGCAGATTGTGCATGCTTGGGTGTTGAAAAGGTTACGTAATCAGGTGCAGACGGATTTAGCGATGACGGATGCTTCACAGCAGGTTTACCATTGCCTTCGAGACCTTCGCCTTGTTTATCTTGACACGAAGGACCGATCTCGGACATCTCAGAGACAGGTTTTGGCGGAACGATCTTGGATTTACCACTTAGATTTATCTCCATGGTGGAAATGTTACTTTCAATCACTGACGAGGCTTGAGATGCCAGATTATTTCGGAGAAGATCGTTTTTACAGCTGTCTTTGTTTATGTTGTCGTGCAGCATGTCTTCGCTTCGTTCGCTAAATTCTGACTGGGTTTCTTCTGCCTTATCAATGACCTTCATTTCGGCTTCGGCTATGGCCAGTTCCTTGGTTAGCCTGAGTTTCTTTTGTTCAGCAATTTTTGCCGCCTCGTCTTTAGCGAAATTTAGCTCTGTTCTCAATTTAGCGACCTTCACAGCCGTGTCCGTCCTTCTATCGATTATGGCTGATGTACGGGATCCTTTACTTGAACTTGATTTCGTGCCACGTGAAAGATTACTACTTCGTCTCGAAGAGACCGTTACCGAAGAAATCAGGCTTTGTTCTTCTTCCCTTAGTTCGGTAATTTTTTGATTCAATATTTTCAGCGCATCAGAATGTTCGTGTTCCAATTTCTCAAATTTCTTTTGTGCAAAACGTTTCGTTTCTAAATCCTCCAGTGCTTCAACGAGTCGCTCATGTGCCGAAATCAATATTTCCATCTTGGATTCCAAAAATAATCGTTCGCTCTGTAACTTATCTGGTTCTGTTAAATCGGCGAGGCAGTTTTCTATTCTGTTCAATTGTTTGCGCCAACTCCTTAGCGCGGACGACATTTGATCTTCTAGCAATTGTATATGGAACTGTTTGCCCTTTGTCGTTTGTTTTCGATTTCGTCTAGAGGCTACGCTAGCACTGATTATTTCTCTTTTTCTCTTTTATTCATATTTTCAACACAACAATTAGCGAAATAAATAAACGGCGTTTCGACATCTTCGGAAGTCAATGCCAAGTAAATGTGTAGGTTAGTTCACAGGGAGCACACAATCTTGCTGAGTAGGGATAGAGTAAATAAAGGAACGAAAAGAATGAATAGTTTATCTTTGTCTCATGTTGTCATCTCTTAGCTCACGTCGGAGATTTTACTGGGAAAACTGCTGCTTACAAATCCTGCAAAACACTGTCGCGCTAAACTCGTACCTAGGCCTTTCCGCGCTCAGGCAAAAAATTTTTTGGTTTGTATAAAATTTAACAATGGAGGCAACTCTTTGCCAAAACATTTTGAACGCACTGCGGATATTCGCTCAAATCTCTAAATTTCGTTGCTTTCACGAAACCAAACAAACACAAAATGAGGTCGGAAGGTTTTTCTACAACTTGGCCGAGTTTGTTTTCGAATACTTTTGCGACAGTCGGAGAATTTTAGCGAGTTTTGCAAAGTTTTGTCTTAATTCGCTTTTCGCAACATGATCATACCGTTACCCAAATCCCAAACACGTCATCCAGCGCGCGCTCGTGCTCCCCTCCATCCCCCACACATGCTTTTTTGACACTGCAAAACTTTACAAACACCTACCCTGTTCGCAGATTATCGCAGATTATCTTGCGCTTACGAGGTCGCCCGATCTCCGCACGAAAACAGCATGTTGGGAGCTAATACCAGAAGCGTTTTAGCGAGATTTTGTGATAACAATTGGGAGAAGGGAAAGGATTTTGTAAAAACTTTTTACGTCAAAAAACCTATGTGGGAGAGGGAAAGGAGCACGAAAGGAGGAGCACGAAAATCGTCCTCTGAACTCATTTTTCTTTCGATGAGGTGCAATAGAATGCAATTTTCGGACGTAGATTTTCGTTTGAAAAGAGTTTTTGCTGTAGCGGACGGAGGTCTTCTATCATTACAGCTAACATCCCATTGTTGCTCCGAGCGCGTATTTGTT
>JAHPZR010050623.1:22500-24087 GCA_019787425.1 Platygyra sinensis | reverse complement strand
GGTCACCCCCACCCCCGGGGGCTTAACATTGACTGGTGCATAACTATTACCTGAGGAAAAGTTTAAGCAAAATTTTTCGTGCAATGATGAGCCTTGTTGTGGCCTTGCCACCATCTTGTGCTAAAGAATTTCGTGGCCATTCCAAAATAGTTAAACAAGTGAAATGACGCAGAGACCGAGAGCCGTCTAGATTACCAAAAAAGATTATAAGATCCATGGAAAGGAGAAAAGTTAGGTGCAAGCTGAAGTGTATTCTCAGAAAAATACTCCTAAATCGTCTAGATTGTATGGCTCAAGGACTCGCTATAAGTTATGGTATGTAACATATCTGCACAAATGTGAATGATTTTTCAGTAACTTTTTAAAACTAAAAAGTGAGACAGCAAGCAAACTTTTGCAAAATAATAAACAACTGGTTCTTCCCTAAATAATCACAAAATAACAAAATCAACCAGCAGTACTTAAAGACACCGTGTCTCAAGAATGAAGGCTTTGACATCTGGTGATATCAAGTTAAATCCAGCCCGGAACAAAATTTAAACGGTTAAACTATATTGTCAGTTGGTTCCACTATGTTATTAAACATGCGATTACGTCAGCTAAGATTGAGACCTGTTGATGTTGGTGGTGAAGGAGACTGTTTTTTCCCGAGCAGTTTCTCATCAGTTATATGGTGATCCCAATCATCACTTACTCATTTGACAAGCTGGTGTTCAATACCTTAGCAATAACCCTGAACGTCTTACTGAAAGCAATACTGAGAATTCATGGAATGAATATATAAATAGTATGTCAATGCAAGGTACATGGTGCGATGTACTGTTTGTACAAGCAGTTGCAGACTGTCAAAATGTAGCAATTCATATTATAGAATCTCGTGAAAGTTTTGCTGGGGAAACTTTGATAGAGCCACATTATTTAGCACAACACCCACCAACAACAATATTGAGACAACACCTTTTAAGAAATTCATGACAGACTTAAGAAAATGAAAAAAGCTCATTCATGACCTTAATTTTCCAATGTCCTCAGTGAAACCTAAAAGCTACGGATACAAAACGCAAATGTCCATCGTTCGCGAAGCGTGCGTTACCTTGTTTCCCATGTGATTGTTGAATTTCCAAATGGCAGACACATGTACGCATTGCGTACCTATTTTTCCCTATGCCATAGTGGCTTTACGTAATCTGATCTTCTTTTAAGCCTAAGTTCTTTGCAAAACTGACGCTCAGTGATCGAAAGGTTTAGAGTGACTAGTTTTAATATCCTCTTACTTAAAACTTTCCTTACAGTTTAAATGCGTTCACTTACCGACTTGAGTTTCAAAAACGCTTCCACAAAAGTCTGTGTTCGCGGCAACAAATAAGATCAAAAAGATAATGTTGATAGCCGCAAAAAAGCCAATTGAGTCAAGTACAAAATAGCCATCTGTAAGATTTGTTTTATGGCTCTTTGTTCTGTAACGAGTGTTGCTTCTTCGCTTCAGTAATTGTCCGATCCCGGACTGACTTGCAACCAAAACAGGGCTTAAGGACTTTGTCAGTAATCATATATCTTCCTAATTGCTAATAAGCATTGAAAAGTGCT
>JAHPZR010050623.1:0-17500 GCA_019787425.1 Platygyra sinensis | reverse complement strand
GCTTTTGGAGAATTAATGCCCAATTCGGAAAACTACGCTTAAAATAGGAATAGGAACCAGAGCCGGCTGAATATTATGGTTAAAAACAGGATAAGGCCGCATAATAATAATAATTTCGCGAAGACTTAGAAAATTAGAATAACATTTTCGAACGTTCTTCTCTAACAGAGTGTTCTATAAGCAAAATTTTCGATATTTCCAGTCAGTGACTCTTGATTCATGACAAACTCTGGAATTACCCGAAATAACAAACAAATATATCGACAAAAAAGATCAGTAAAAACATCATGAAAAATCTTATTTTACAACATTTTATTTTATTCCACTTTATTTTATTTTGTTGTTAAGCTACGCATGGGCTACTGGATTATGGATTCGATTTGCTAACGATGTTGTTACTTCCTTTGTTTATAGATGTTGTATGGAAGCTGATAACTGCCTTCTAAAAAGTCCTTAAACACAAAACAAAATTTTTGATCGCAAAACTTTATTTAACTTAAATTTGTTGTTTGGCAAATATTGAAGGTTTGACAAATACGTTTGTCCAGCTATAAGTAATCGGTGGACCAGGATCTTAACGAACAAAGACTTTCCAGAAATCACCAGAGGACACTCTAACGTGAATGTCATCACATTCCCATCTTGAGACATCTGGAGTCAGCAGCCAGTGATATAAAGACACAACAAAAGCCGCATGCATATACAATCTATCTTGATCTCGATCAGCCCCCCATTCGCCAACGTAATGGCTCGTACCATTATATCCCCACTGGCGGCAAACTCCTGCCAATCTGGAGTTGTCATTCTCCATTCTGACAAACGAGCCACAGGCATCAGGCTGGACATCCGTCTGACCGCTGAAGTACTGGACTACAGCTTCACCAGTGCTGTTAGCGACCGTGGTCACGTGGAACGTACGTCCCTGTTGTTTACTGCAGTGGAATCTCAGTTGAGTGAAAGAGAGGTGGGTTCTTAGCTCATTCATAGCACTCGTTGTCAAAAACGTCTGGTTGTTATGGTAACGGCTGATTTCACGGTATGACGTCTTTACTGACATTTGTGGGGACGAAGGACTGTCAATCACAACGTTGGAGACAAGAAGCCAACCTCCTTAAATGAAACAAAGTTCAAGGTTCGTGTGAAAAAAAATAAAAGCAGCTGAGGACTATATTCCGTTTTTATTACGAAAAGAAATCAACAAAAAAATTAGTAGGTGCAAATGCTCTAAACTTGCTGCACAAAAGTGGCCATCTTTGTCGTGACGTTTTCATATTTAATTACATCAAACATTAAGGCGTCAATCGTGGAAATTATATTTGCATCCACAGCATGTTAATGTTGTAACTTCCTTCAATAACAGGCAATTTAGAAACCTTGAATTTGTCAAGTTTTGACGTGGATGTAGTAAAGTGGAACATTTATATTGTTATATTCTGAGAACTGATCTGATGCGAGTAAACTGGACTAGACTTTAAATCAGCGGGTTTCCGAGGCAAATGGAATAAAAGTCAGTTAAAAGTTTCCAATTCTGGAATTTAGTTACGAGTTATTGTACGTTGAAAGTGTGTCGACTTCTCGCGGGGTCTCGGAATCATTCTGGTTAACGAAATTCAGGTTCTCTTGCACTTTCACCTGACGTCGTCTTCTTTTCGTTTTCTTTTTTTTGTGGGGGCTTTGCGCACTCCTTCCTATTATTTTAGAAAGTTTGCCCTTTCATATCATTATCGTTAACTTACCTTCCTCAGTTGTCATGTCACAGTAAACCTTGAAAGGGTGTCCATCCTTCTCAGGGTCGATCCAGTACTCGCCGTCTCCTTTGGAGTCTCCTGAGTCACGAATGTCCTTACAGGAATGACCAGGCTGATTGGAATATAAACCTTTTATAGCTGCAAAATATAATAAAAACGTTTTTAATAAGTCTCTTCATGTTCGTTTGAAACGGAACATCTAAAGGTCCGTTTACACAGGCGATTTTTGTCGCGGCGACTCGATGCAAATTTTGTCGCAGCAAAATTGCATCAAGTTTCATACACGTTCGAAACCCCTGCGATATCGCGGCGACAAATCGCACCTGGTTTACACGTGCAATTTTGGAGTTGCAACTTAAGCGCGACAAAAATTGCATCGAGTTGCTGCGACAAAAATCGCCTGTGTAAACGGGCCTTTCATCACTAAATCGACTCTAAAATATATATCTTCTTGTAAGCCCTGCGCAGTACGCGGGCACCTTTTGAAGCAAATTTAACTCAAGCTGTTTTATCAAATTATACAAAATATCGTTGCAAGAAAAACTTTCACCACCTACGTTTTTGACATTTTTTCCCCTTATATCCTGGATGACACTCTGTTTGTTTTGGTTTGCTCTGCTCATGGGAAACATCGATGCAGGAAGCCTATGTTGGGTTAAGATATGAAAGAAACCAGGTCGATTATTTAGGTATTTACAACAAGGGTTATTATAATATCCTGACTTATTTGCTTTTTATGAGTCTAGGATAAGTCTATGTTCACACATTGCAAACCGTACAAGCCGAGCTATTATATTCTCAAGGACTCAATGAAAACAAGGTTCCACCCGCCAAGTTAACTAAAATCATGGAAAATGTGAATGTACAGTAGTTTTCAACTGACCTGAACAGAGCCATAGTATGTAGATCCTTTCTTCCATTTAAAATCTGCTGGTTTCATCTGTCGGGTTTTGTTATTAAGCTCACACATGCGTCGTTGTTCATTGTTGCCATCGGGATGAACATTAACCGACTTGCAACTGTTATTTTCGATGCATTTAAGCTGACATTCAAACTCATCAACAACAGTCACTGTACCCATGGCATGATCAAGTAGGGCATGGTCTGTAAGCGAAAAGAAAGCTAGTACTTTGCTAAAGTCAGTGTACAGCGTCATGTCGAAGGAAAAGAGAACGAGTTGCTTTAGATAAGTAAACTTTAGGTTGACACACAGTTCTTACAAAGTGAACTGGGATTGTTCCTCATGCCCTAGTGTCTTTACGTAATCTTCTTTAAAGCCTGAAAGGTTTAGAGGGACTAGTTTTAACATCCTCTTACAATTTAAATGCGCTCACTTACCGACTTGAGTTTCAAAAACGCTTCCACAAAAGTCTGTGTTCGCTGCCACAAATAAGATCAAAAAGGTAATGTTGATAGCCGCAATAGTCAACTGAGTCAAGTACAAAATAGCCATGTGTAAGATTTGTTCTATAGCTCTTTGTTCTGTAACGAGTGCTGCTTCTTCGCTTCAGTAATTGTCCGGTCCCTGACTGACTTGTTACTAAAACAGGCCTAAAGGACTCTGTGAGTAATCCTATCCTCTACTGAATTCTTAAAAAGTATTGAAAAGTGCTATGGACTGTTAATGGAGTATGGCGCTCTTAAAATGACTGTTAATTGCATTTATTATCAAAAATGATTGATATGATATCAATTAAGAGGGAATGAACATCCTCCATTGTATCAATACATCAATAACTTGACAGGTGTGAAACATAAACAAGGGAGATAGATTCTCGTTGAAGTGTTCTAAAATTATCAGAAGACTGATAATGTTATTTTAAAAAAAATGTGAGAATAAGTAAGAAAAATTTACCTTTAATTAAGACGTGGAACTTGGCTACTGACTGGTTTCAGTCGATAAACATATTAGGCTTTAAAGAGAAAAAGCTTCAATAATTTATTACTGTTCTGACATTCAATGGCCTAATAGGTTGCGTTTAATTAACAGCTTTAGCTCTTGACATTTCTGACTTAAAAAAAATGAATCGTGTCTCGAATCGCGGGTTACATAGGAACCAGAGGCTCATCATATGACCTAAAGACAGGATTAGTTCGTATGACAGTAATTATTCATATTAATATCTGACGCCAGAGTGAGAAATATCTTAACTACAGAGTAAGTCAGCTTGGCAACTGTCATTAACCTATACTGCTCCGCGCAGACTCCAGGTAAAGGAAACTTGCTATTTCCATTTCTTCCATTTTAATAATGGAGGGGAGACTGCTCTGTCCTTCTCTTGCTTTTTCCTCTGCGTGCCGTTTTTTCCCTAGGTAGCCCTTTTTTTCGTTGACCCCCTATTGTTTATAAAACTCATGTATAAAATTTAATTAAGGAAACCGCACAAACAGAAGCAAGAGCTATTAAAGAGAAAGCACCTGCTGATCCATCTGTAACTCACGGTATCTAAAGAAAAAAAAAAAGCGAGAAGAACAACATTTTTGCAAGTTCGGGTTTGAAATAATTATCTGAATTTACTAGTTGCGCAGGGATTCATGACTCCCATACAACCAAGTTACGCATTATCTTACTTTTTGAAGCTACAAATATGGGAATTGATTTAATCTAACTTTTTTCTATTCTCAGTTTATTCGTAATTTATTTAAGAAAACCGGCCTAAAGATATTCCAGGTGAAACATCATCATCTGGTTTTATCGTGCAAAGGGAGCTTTTGGAGAATTAAAGTGCCACTGCGACGAAATTTCACATTTCTTTTTCCCAGTTTTTTTTTATACAGAATAACTTACCATCATGTACGATGTCCTTTTGTCCGAAAAGAAAAAATTAAAAGGACTTCCTTCATTAAAATTTCGCCGCTCGAAAAGTGAAATTTTTCGTCCGCCATTACTCGAAATTGGTTCCAGTTGAGCCCGCTATTTTCGCAGCGGCATCTCTACTTGTGACGTCATATTCCTAACACGAGATTGATTTACCTTTGATCGCTGTTGATATCAGTCGAGTTTATACCTTAGTATTAGCGAAATCTCTGTCGATTCAGAAGTTCAGTTTGGATAAAGTTTGTCTGAAAGTAGTAGTAAAGGTTGCTCTGAGTCTTCAGAGGCTAGCTTCTGCTCGGCAAAGTGAAGATTTCCAATCATACGATGATAGTGCCGAGCCAGATTGCCACCGAAGAAGAAGCCACCCAGTACGCTGAACAAATAGCTGTAAAGGAAGAAGAAGAGTCTGAGGACATGCTTCTAAGTCGATTTGCTGACGAGACAGATCTACCAGACTGGTATTTTATTTGGTTTCTTCGTTTCGATTCGTTCTGCTTTTATCAATGCGTCTACTTTTGTAAAAGAGCTACTGATCCAAGCAGTTTGTTTCGAAGGAAGTTATGTTGGATTCGATCTGTCACCGTTTTTGAAAATGTCTGTTTCGTAGATATTGCACGATTTAAATTTCTGTAATCTGGTCAATTACCAAAAATAATAATAAAACTAGGGTATCTAAAAGATAGTAATGCTGCGGCACATTCTGTTGATAATGACATATTTTACGTAGTCATGGATCTATCTGCGCGTTCCAAGTCTTACATTATAACCTCAATTTCTTTAAGTCGTGTCAAGTTGTGGCGTGTAACTTAAAATCTGTCCTTGTATGTATCAACTTCATGCATCATGACGAATCCATGGCGCGGCGTGACAAGGGATCGAGACAATAAAGCACATACACATACAGATACACACAGGATACACACCTTCCCCCCCCCCCTCACCCTCCCTCCCCCCCAACTTTACCAGAAAATCGAGAAAATGAAATTTGAAAGATGTGGAAATTGTAGGAGCAGAAATTTCGCTTATAAATTCTGTAGAAGTACGCATTAAGTCTAGAGTGTTGACAGTATTGAAAATGCGTCGATCGCTAACCTGCGAACTATTTCCGGCTATCGGTTGTCTCTGCTAGCGGCACTAGTGACAGCCGGAAATACGTCTGTGTTCGCAGGCTAGTCGATCGCCGGATATGTGAAACTGCTAAAACTTAAGTTTAAATTCATGTTTGGATGAAAAGGAATTGATCGTAGCATATATCAAATAAGCGTGTTCTACAGATTCCGTTTGATTTAATTATTCTACAAGTTGGAGCGAGACTGCACATCGTTTTACAGGTAAATCAAAACAAAATTTCAGTGGAATCCACGCGAAAAGACTGTATGACATCCTCGTGTTGTTCGTGGCGCAGATTTCCAAATTGTCTGCAAGAAAACAACAACGACACATTAATACATATGACGCATCGCTGGTGATCGTGACAAAAGCACATGGTGATCTTAACTGTTTGGACATGAATTGATACACATCAACCTCCTCTTTACCAAATCCAAATAAACGAAAGATGTGGAAATTGTAAGAGTAGAAAGCTGACTTAAAATTCTGAACTGATACGCACATGTCTCTTGAATCGAATGTGACAGACTCTGATAAGGACCAGCTGTGAGGACGCGTCCGTGGCGATATGTGAAAATGCTGAAGTTTTAGCTTAAATTCATGTTTGGATGGAAACAAATCGATCGCAGCAGATATAAATTAGCGTGTTTTACGGTTCTCGTTTGTTTTAATTATTCTACAAGCTTAAGTACCGGCGATTTCTCTTCATTAAGAATTTGACGAAGGGTGCGAGACTGCTAGGAAATTGACGCACTAAGTTTTAATTTATTGTGTGACAATTAATGTAATCGTTCAGATAATTCTTAATTAACGACAACAGCAAGGGTTGTGAAAGACAAGCACGATCTCGCTCACATCGCTTTACAGTCTTTACAGGTAAATTAAAGCAAACCATAACCACTAACCTTTCTCAACTGCAATCCACGCGATAAAGGACGCCAGCACAACGGTGTCACAACCTCGTGTTGTTCGTGGTCCAACATAAACAGGATTTAAGAAGAATATAAAGGGAGTACGAATTCTCGAATTCATCACTTTTTTACCAGAATGCATTGCGCCGCGACTGCTCCTGACCACGAACAACACGAGGTTGTGACACCGTTGTGCTGGCGTCCTTTATCGCGTGGATTGCAGTTGAGAAAGGTTAGTGGTTATGGTTTGCTTTAATTTACCTGTAAAGACTGTAAAGCGATGTGAGCGAGATCGTGCTTGTCTTTCACAACCCTTGCTGTTGTCGTTAATTAAGAATTATCTGAACGATTACATTAATTGTCACACAATAAATTAAAACTTAGTGCGTCAATTTCCTAGCAGTCTCGCACCCTTCGTCAAATTCTTAATGAAGAGAAATCGCCGGTACTTAAGCTTGTAGAATAATTAAAACAAACGAGAACCGTAAAACACGCTAATTTATATCTGCTGCGATCGATTTGTTTCCATCCAAACATGAATTTAAGCTAAAACTTCAGCATTTTCACATATCGCCACGGACGCGTCCTCACAGCTGGTCCTTATCAGAGTCTGTCACATTCGATTCAAGAGACATGTGCGTATCAGTTCAGAATTTTAAGTCAGCTTTCTACTCTTACAATTTCCACATCTTTCGTTTATTTGGATTTGGTAAAGAGGAGGTTGATGTGTATCAATTCATGTCCAAACAGTTAAGATCACCATGTGCTTTTGTCACGATCACCAGCGATGCGTCATATGTATTAATGTGTCGTTGTTGTTTTCTTGCAGACAATTTGGAAATCTGCGCCACGAACAACACGAGGATGTCATACAGTCTTTTCGCGTGGATTCCACTGAAATTTTGTTTTGATTTACCTGTAAAACGATGTGCAGTCTCGCTCCAACTTGTAGAATAATTAAATCAAACGGAATCTGTAGAACACGCTTATTTGATATATGCTACGATCAATTCCTTTTCATCCAAACATGAATTTAAACTTAAGTTTTAGCAGTTTCACATATCCGGCGATCGACTAGCCTGCGAACACAGACGTATTTCCGGCTGTCACTAGTGCCGCTAGCAGAGACAACCGATAGCCGGAAATAGTTCGCAGGTTAGCGATCGACGCATTTTCAATACTGTCAACACTCTAGACTTAATGCGTACTTCTACAGAATTTATAAGCGAAATTTCTGCTCCTACAATTTCCACATCTTTCAAATTTCATTTTCTCGATTTTCTGGTAAAGTTGGGGGGGAGGGAGGGTGAGGGGGGGGGGGAAGGTGTGTATCCTGTGTGTATCTGTATGTGTATGTGCTTTATTGTCTCGATCCCTTGTCACGCCGCGCCATGGATTCGTCATGATGCATGAAGTTGATACATACAAGGACAGATTTTAAGTTACACGCCACAACTTGACACGACTTAAAGAAATTGAGGTTATAATGTAAGACTTGGAACGCGCAGATAGATCCATGACTACGTAAAATATGTCATTATCAACAGAATGTGCCGCAGCATTACTATCTTTTAGATACCCTAGTTTTATTATTATTTTTGGTAATTGACCAGATTACAGAAATTTAAATCGTGCAATATCTACGAAACAGACATTTTCAAAAACGGTGACAGATCGAATCCAACATAACTTCCTTCGAAACAAACTGCTTGGATCAGTAGCTCTTTTACAAAAGTAGACGCATTGATAAAAGCAGAACGAATCGAAACGAAGAAACCAAATAAAATACCAGTCTGGTAGATCTGTCTCGTCAGCAAATCGACTTAGAAGCATGTCCTCAGACTCTTCTTCTTCCTTTACAGCTATTTGTTCAGCGTACTGGGTGGCTTCTTCTTCGGTGGCAATCTGGCTCGGCACTATCATCGTATGATTGGAAATCTTCACTTTGCCGAGCAGAAGCTAGCCTCTGAAGACTCAGAGCAACCTTTACTACTACTTTCAGACAAACTTTATCCAAACTGAACTTCTGAATCGACAGAGATTTCGCTAATACTAAGGTATAAACTCGACTGATATCAACAGCGATCAAAGGTAAATCAATCTCGTGTTAGGAATATGACGTCACAAGTAGAGATGCCGCTGCGAAAATAGCGGGCTCAACTGGAACCAATTTCGAGTAATGGCGGACGAAAAATTTCACTTTTCGAGCGGCGAAATTTTAATGAAGGAAGTCCTTTTAATTTTTTCTTTTCGGACAAAAGGACATCGTACATGATGGTAAGTTATTCTGTATAAAAAAAAACTGGGAAAAAGAAATGTGAAATTTCGTCGCAGTGGCACTTTAATTCTCCAAAAGCTCCCTTTGCACGATAAAACCAGATGATGATGTTTCACCTGGAATATCTTTAGGCCGGTTTTCTTAAATAAATTACGAATAAACTGAGAATAGAAAAAAGTTAGATTAAATCAATTCCCATATTTGTAGCTTCAAAAAGTAAGATAATGCGTAACTTGGTTGTATGGGAGTCATGAATCCCTGCGCAACTAGTAAATTCAGATAATTATTTCAAACCCGAACTTGCAAAAATGTTGTTCTTCTCGCTTTTTTTTTTTCTTTAGATACCGTGAGTTACAGATGGATCAGCAGGTGCTTTCTCTTTAATAGCTCTTGCTTCTGTTTGTGCGGTTTCCTTAATTAAATTTTATACATGAGTTTTATAAACAATAGGGGGTCAACGAAAAAAAGGGCTACCTAGGGAAAAAACGGCACGCAGAGGAAAAAGCAAGAGAAGGACAGAGCAGTCTCCCCTCCATTATTAAAATGGAAGAAATGGAAATAGCAAGTTTCCTTTACCTGGAGTCTGCGCGGAGCAGTATAGGTTAATGACAGTTGCCAAGCTGACTTACTCTGTAGTTAAGATATTTCTCACTCTGGCGTCAGATATTAATATGAATAATTACTGTCATACGAACTAATCCTGTCTTTAGGTCATATGATGAGCCTCTGGTTCCTATGTAACCCGCGATTCGAGACACGATTCATTTTTTTTAAGTCAGAAATGTCAAGAGCTAAAGCTGTTAATTAAACGCAACCTATTAGGCCATTGAATGTCAGAACAGTAATAAATTATTGAAGCTTTTTCTCTTTAAAGCCTAATATGTTTATCGACTGAAACCAGTCAGTAGCCAAGTTCCACGTCTTAATTAAAGGTAAATTTTTCTTACTTATTCTCACATTTTTTTTAAAATAACATTATCAGTCTTCTGATAATTTTAGAACACTTCAACGAGAATCTATCTCCCTTGTTTATGTTTCACACCTGTCAAGTTATTGATGTATTGATACAATGGAGGATGTTCATTCCCTCTTAATTGATATCATATCAATCATTTTTGATAATAAATGCAATTAACAGTCATTTTAAGAGCGCCATACTCCATTAACAGTCCATAGCACTTTTCAATACTTTTTAAGAATTCAGTAGAGGATAGGATTACTCACAGAGTCCTTTAGGCCTGTTTTAGTAACAAGTCAGTCAGGGACCGGACAATTACTGAAGCGAAGAAGCAGCACTCGTTACAGAACAAAGAGCTATAGAACAAATCTTACACATGGCTATTTTGTACTTGACTCAGTTGACTATTGCGGCTATCAACATTACCTTTTTGATCTTATTTGTGGCAGCGAACACAGACTTTTGTGGAAGCGTTTTTGAAACTCAAGTCGGTAAGTGAGCGCATTTAAATTGTAAGAGGATGTTAAAACTAGTCCCTCTAAACCTTTCAGGCTTTAAAGAAGATTACGTAAAGACACTAGGGCATGAGGAACAATCCCAGTTCACTTTGTAAGAACTGTGTGTCAACCTAAAGTTTACTTATCTAAAGCAACTCGTTCTCTTTTCCTTCGACATGACGCTGTACACTGACTTTAGCAAAGTACTAGCTTTCTTTTCGCTTACAGACCATGCCCTACTTGATCATGCCATGGGTACAGTGACTGTTGTTGATGAGTTTGAATGTCAGCTTAAATGCATCGAAAATAACAGTTGCAAGTCGGTTAATGTTCATCCCGATGGCAACAATGAACAACGACGCATGTGTGAGCTTAATAACAAAACCCGACAGATGAAACCAGCAGATTTTAAATGGAAGAAAGGATCTACATACTATGGCTCTGTTCAGGTCAGTTGAAAACTACTGTACATTCACATTTTCCATGATTTTAGTTAACTTGGCGGGTGGAACCTTGTTTTCATTGAGTCCTTGAGAATATAATAGCTCGGCTTGTACGGTTTGCAATGTGTGAACATAGACTTATCCTAGACTCATAAAAAGCAAATAAGTCAGGATATTATAATAACCCTTGTTGTAAATACCTAAATAATCGACCTGGTTTCTTTCATATCTTAACCCAACATAGGCTTCCTGCATCGATGTTTCCCATGAGCAGAGCAAACCAAAACAAACAGAGTGTCATCCAGGATATAAGGGGAAAAAATGTCAAAAACGTAGGTGGTGAAAGTTTTTCTTGCAACGATATTTTGTATAATTTGATAAAACAGCTTGAGTTAAATTTGCTTCAAAAGGTGCCCGCGTACTGCGCAGGGCTTACAAGAAGATATATATTTTAGAGTCGATTTAGTGATGAAAGGCCCGTTTACACAGGCGATTTTTGTCGCAGCAACTCGATGCAATTTTTGTCGCGCTTAAGTTGCAACTCCAAAATTGCACGTGTAAACCAGGTGCGATTTGTCGCCGCGATATCGCAGGGGTTTCGAACGTGTATGAAACTTGATGCAATTTTGCTGCGACAAAATTTGCATCGAGTCGCCGCGACAAAAATCGCCTGTGTAAACGGACCTTTAGATGTTCCGTTTCAAACGAACATGAAGAGACTTATTAAAAACGTTTTTATTATATTTTGCAGCTATAAAAGGTTTATATTCCAATCAGCCTGGTCATTCCTGTAAGGACATTCGTGACTCAGGAGACTCCAAAGGAGACGGCGAGTACTGGATCGACCCTGAGAAGGATGGACACCCTTTCAAGGTTTACTGTGACATGACAACTGAGGAAGGTAAGTTAACGATAATGATATGAAAGGGCAAACTTTCTAAAATAATAGGAAGGAGTGCGCAAAGCCCCCACAAAAAAAAGAAAACGAAAAGAAGACGACGTCAGGTGAAAGTGCAAGAGAACCTGAATTTCGTTAACCAGAATGATTCCGAGACCCCGCGAGAAGTCGACACACTTTCAACGTACAATAACTCGTAACTAAATTCCAGAATTGGAAACTTTTAACTGACTTTTATTCCATTTGCCTCGGAAACCCGCTGATTTAAAGTCTAGTCCAGTTTACTCGCATCAGATCAGTTCTCAGAATATAACAATATAAATGTTCCACTTTACTACATCCACGTCAAAACTTGACAAATTCAAGGTTTCTAAATTGCCTGTTATTGAAGGAAGTTACAACATTAACATGCTGTGGATGCAAATATAATTTCCACGATTGACGCCTTAATGTTTGATGTAATTAAATATGAAAACGTCACGACAAAGATGGCCACTTTTGTGCAGCAAGTTTAGAGCATTTGCACCTACTAATTTTTTTGTTGATTTCTTTTCGTAATAAAAACGGAATATAGTCCTCAGCTGCTTTTATTTTTTTTCACACGAACCTTGAACTTTGTTTCATTTAAGGAGGTTGGCTTCTTGTCTCCAACGTTGTGATTGACAGTCCTTCGTCCCCACAAATGTCAGTAAAGACGTCATACCGTGAAATCAGCCGTTACCATAACAACCAGACGTTTTTGACAACGAGTGCTATGAATGAGCTAAGAACCCACCTCT
This sequence comes from Platygyra sinensis, assembly GCA_019787425.1. Taxonomy (NCBI): domain Eukaryota; kingdom Metazoa; phylum Cnidaria; class Anthozoa; order Scleractinia; family Merulinidae; genus Platygyra; species Platygyra sinensis. Next base: position 5,060 of record JAHPZR010050623.1, on the reverse strand, counting down.
CTTTCACTCAACTGAGATTCCACTGCAGTAAACAACAGGGACGTACGTTCCACGTGACCACGGTCGCTAACAGCACTGGTGAAGCTGTAGTCCAGTACTTCAGCGGTCAGACGGATGTCCAGCCTGATGCCTGTGGCTCGTTTGTCAGAATGGAGAATGACAACTCCAGATTGGCAGGAGTTTGCCGCCAGTGGGGATATAATGGTACGAGCCATTACGTTGGCGAATGGGGGGCTGATCGAGATCAAGATAGATTGTATATGCATGCGGCTTTTGTTGTGTCTTTATATCACTGGCTGCTGACTCCAGATGTCTCAAGATGGGAATGTGATGACATTCACGTTAGAGTGTCCTCTGGTGATTTCTGGAAAGTCTTTGTTCGTTAAGATCCTGGTCCACCGATTACTTATAGCTGGACAAACGTATTTGTCAAACCTTCAATATTTGCCAAACAACAAATTTAAGTTAAATAAAGTTTTGCGATCAAAAATTTTGTTTTGTGTTTAAGGACTTTTTAGAAGGCAGTTATCAGCTTCCATACAACATCTATAAACAAAGGAAGTAACAACATCGTTAGCAAATCGAATCCATAATCCAGTAGCCCATGCGTAGCTTAACAACAAAATAAAATAAAGTGGAATAAAATAAAATGTTGTAAAATAAGATTTTTCATGATGTTTTTACTGATCTTTTTTGTCGATATATTTGTTTGTTATTTCGGGTAATTCCAGAGTTTGTCATGAATCAAGAGTCACTGACTGGAAATATCGAAAATTTTGCTTATAGAACACTCTGTTAGAGAAGAACGTTCGAAAATGTTATTCTAATTTTCTAAGTCTTCGCGAAATTATTATTATTATGCGGCCTTATCCTGTTTTTAACCATAATATTCAGCCGGCTCTGGTTCCTATTCCTATTTTAAGCGTAGTTTTCCGAATTGGGCATTAATTCTCCAAAAGCTACTTTTGCACGATAAAACCAGATAATGATGTTTCACCTCTAATATCTTGAGGCTGGTTTTGTTAAATAAATTACGAATAAATTGAGAATAGCAAACAATTTATATTAAATCAATACCCATATTTGTAGCTTCAAAAAGTGAGATAGTGCGTAACTTGGTTGTATGGGAGTGATGAATCCCTGCGCAACTACTTCTGAATTTCAGATAATTATTTCAAACCGCAACTTGCAAAAACGTTGTTTTTCTCGCCTTTTTTCGGTAGATACCGTGAGTGGCCGATGGATCAGCAGGTGCCCTCTCTTTAATAGCTATTCCCTTTGTTTGTGCGGTTTCCCTAATTAAATTTTTACATAAGTTATATAAACAATAGGGGGGTCAACGAACAGAAGCGGGCTAGCTAGAGAAAAAGAAAGTCACGCAAAGGAAAAAACAAGAGGAGGGCAGCGCAGTCTCCCCTCCATTATTTTGCTTTACCTGGAGCTTGCCGAGTGCAGGTTTTTTCGTTTTGTTGGCTAGTTTTGCCGTTCAGAGAGAGGAAAGGCTAAATACAGTTGCCATGCTGACTAACTCTGTAGTGAAGATATTTCTCACTTTGGTGTCAGATATTAATATCAATAATTACTATCATACGGCCTACACTCTTTTTTTTATAAGAATATATTTTATAAGAATATCGAGGCTGAAATTTGCGAAATTTTAAGAATTTTTTAAGAATAAAGCCGAGGCTGAGATTTTGAAAAGGATAGATATAATTTTGTGTTGAAACATCTGTAAATACAATACAATTTTATGTTTTTAACATAACCGTGTAAAATTATTCCTCTCTCTGAACGGCGAAACTAGCCAACAAAACGAAAAAACCTGCACTCGACGACACATGACAACGCGATTAAGATCTAGATACCAAACACTTGTAATTGATACCCCAATAAATTCTAAAACGGAAATGTCATAAGCTATAATGGAAGCTGGTAGAGACAACCAAAGTCTACCCTTCCGCACGACATAAATATACAACTTTATTGCACAATCATAGCTTAGAATGGGAAACAATCTATCTAATTCCACATGTAGTTACAATCGACACCGATACAAGAATTTTCGAATACATAATTTTCAATGGATATTATATACCAATAAATCTCTATACAAAATCATAATAATCAGCTCTCCCCTCTGCACATTTTGTCACACGTCAGAAGAATCTCTCGAGCACCTTTTTTGTTATTGCGAGCACAGCATAACCTTTTGGAGGTCTGTTGTTCTCTTGCTAAAATCCATAAACATAGATATTGATTTTTTAAGTGACTACGACATTATTTTTGGCCTAGCTCAAAAGAATCTCAATTGGGCCCTTCTAAATCATATTATTATTATTGGTAAACAGGTCATTTACTCTAACCGGCTTAAGAATTTTCTACCTGTTTTACCTCAAATCTTTTTAAAGATAAAGTATGTCGAATCCATCGAGCGATCTATCGCCTTAAAAAATAACAAATTAAAAATTCACGATAAGAAGTGGAAGCCAATTATCACCTTTCTGTAATGTAACGTATAAGATTATGAAGTTCCTCGGAGAGTGTATTAGGTTTAATTTTAACACGTATCGTAATCAACTGGTATTGTGTAGCATAAGTAACGAAGTATGTCTTGTGTAACATAATGTAACGTATGTAATGTAATGTTTTAAGGTTATATAATGTCATGTGATGTAAGGTAATGTAATATAATGTAATCTAATGTAATGTAGTGTAATGTAGTGCAATGTAGTGCAATGTAGTGTAAGTCACGTGGAACATTAAAAAAAATGATAAAAATAAAATAATAATAATTTAAGAATAATACAAGAATATTTTCAGCCTAAAATCGGCAGAAAAGTCACGTGGAACATTAAAAAAAAATGATAAAAATAAAATAAGAATAATTTAAGAATAATACAAGAATATTTTCAGCCTAAAATCGGCAGAAAAATAAGAATATTCAGCCTGGGCCGGAAAAACAACATTCTTATAAAAAAAAAAAAAAAAGAGTGTAATCCTGTCTTTGTGTCATACGTTCAGCCTCTGGTTCCTGTTTGCCCCGCGACTTGAGACGCGATTCATTTTTTTAAGTCAGAAATGTCAAGAACTAAAGCTGTTAATTAAACCCTATTAGACCACTGAATGTCAGAACAGTAATAAATTATTGAAGATGTTTGTCTTTAAAGCCTAATGCGTTTATCGACTGAAACCAGTCAGTAGCCAAGTTCCACGTTTTTATCTAATGTAAATTTTTCTTACTTATTCTCACATTTTTCTTAAATAACATTATTCTTCTGAGAATTTTTGAACACTACAAGGAGAATCTATCTCCCTAGTTTACGATTCACACCTGTCAAGTTAACGATGCATTGATACAATGGAGGATGCTCATTCCCTCTTAATCGGTATCATAACAGAACTTTTATGTCAATCATTTTTGATAATTAATAAAATTAACATTCATTTCAAGAGCGCCATACTCCATTAACTGTTCACAGCACTTTTCAATGCTTATTAGCAATTAGGAAGATATAGGATTACTGACAAAGTCCTTAAGCCCTGTTTTGGTTGCAAGTCAGTCCGGGATCGGACAATTACTGAAGCGAAGAAGCAACACTCGTTACAGAACAAAGAGCCATAAAACAAATCTTACAGATGGCTATTTTGTACTTGACTCAATTGGCTTTTTTGCGGCTATCAACATTATCTTTTTGATCTTATTTGTTGCCGCGAACACAGACTATTGTGGAAGCGTTTTTGAAACTCAAGTCGGTAAGTGAACGCATTTAAACTGTAAGGAAAGTTTTAAGTAAGAGGATATTAAAACTAGTCACTCTAAACCTTTCGATCACTGAGCGTCAGTTTTGCAAAGAACTTAGGCTTAAAAGAAGATCAGATTACGTAAAGCCACTATGGCATAGGGAAAAGCAGGTACGCAATGCGTACATGTGTCTGCTATTTGGAAATTCAACAATCACATGGGAAACAAGGTAACGCACGCTTCGCGAACGATGGACATTTGCGTTTTGTATCCGTAGCTTTTAGGTTTCACTGAGGACATTGGAAAATTAAGTTCATGAATGAGCTTTTTTCATTTTCTTAAGTCTGTCATGAATTTCTTAAAAGGTGTTGTCTCAATATTGTTGTTGGTGGGTGTTGTGCTAAATAATGTGGCTCTATCAAAGTTTCCCCAGCAAAACTTTCACGAGATTCTATAATATGAATTGCTACATTTTGACAGTCTGCAACTGCTTGTACAAACAGTACATCGCACCATGTACCTTGCATTGACATACTATTTATATATTCATTCCATGAATTCTCAGTATTGCTTTCAGTAAGACGTTCAGGGTTATTGTTAAGGTATTGAACACCAGCTTGTCAAATGAGTAAGTGATGATTGGGATCACCATATAACTGATGAGAAACTGCTCGGGAAAAAACAGTCTCCTTCACCACCAACATCAACAGGTCTCAATCTTAGCTGACGTAATCGCATGTTTAATAACATAGTGGAACCAACTGACAATATAGTTTAACCGTTTAAATTTTGTTCCGGGGCTGGATTTAACTTGATATCACCAGATGTTAAAGGCTTCATTCTTGAGACACGGTGTCTTTAAGTACTGCTGGTTGATTTTGTTATTTTGTGATTATTTAGGGAAGAACTAGTTGTTTATTATTTTGCAAAAGTTTGCTTGCTGTCTCACTTTTTAGTTTTAAAAAGTTACTGAAAAATCATTCACATTTGTGCAGATATGTTACATACCATAACTTATAGCGAGTCCTTGAGCCATACAATCTAGACGATTTAGGAGTATTTTTCTGAAAATACACTTCAGCTTGCACCTAACTTTTCCCCTTTCTACGGATCTTATAATCTTTTTTGGTAATCTAGACGGCTCTCGGTCTCTGCGTCATTTCACTTGTTTAACTATTTTGGAATGGCCACGAAATTCTTTAGCACAAGATGGTGGCAAGGCCACAACAAGGCTCATCATTGCACGAAAAATTTTGCTTAAACTTTTCCTCAGGTAATAGTTATGCACCAGTCAATGTTAAGCCCCCGGGGGTGGGGG
>JAHPZR010050622.1:35000-52760 GCA_019787425.1 Platygyra sinensis | reverse complement strand
GTTTGCTGTAGAAGACGTGAATTTAATTATTTATTCACGTTGGTTCGCGGAAACTGTTGTCAGCTACCTTCAAATACCACGTCATTGAAGGTACCACGAAAAAATCAAAATAAAATTCTTGCAACTGGTAATTCTTGACTTCTTCCGGTCTCCTTCCAACTTGAAGCTAGAATAAAAAGAATAGGTCATATTTAAAAAGGCGTAGAATTAAATATCAGAATATCTCAGAATTTTGTTGTATTTTTTCAATAGGATTAGTTCCAACCTGTTACAGGTTGTAGTGTAAGAAAAGTAAGAGTAATAAAGCGATGATAAGGGAGCTAGAATTTTGATTTTAGTTTTATTACTTCGCAGTCAGGTTTTCAGTTTTTATTTTTCATCCAGTTTTGACCTCAACTGATATCAATCTCAAACGCCATAAAGCATTAGCAATGGAAAACGTATGACACTTGTAAGAGAAAATGAACCTTGACCAACTGTTAATCTTGAATTAGTGTTAATCAGCTTTCAAATAACCCGGCCCAGTTTAAGCGATAAGTAATCATAATGTTTTCCGCAATCTTTTGCTCTCCACATTTTAGTTTCATTATCTTGAAATTGAAGCTTAAGCAAACTACTATTTTTTCTTCTTAGGCAGAAAAGGTGCCTTTTATGGTTCGAAATCAGATTATTGCTAATCAGCTGGGTGTGGATCTTTTATCGGGCAATTCTCCAATGTTTAGAATAGGACTTTGCTGAAAGTAAATGCATAAAATTATTTGACTACTTTCCGGTGCAAATTCTTTTCCGGCAAGAACTTTATTGGAGGTGTAGCATTTGCTGCTATCTGCTTTCCTGCCTCCATTACCGTGAGATAACTTTGTAGTTTTGCATATTGAACGATGCTGGAGGTTATTGTTATCTGTGATATTTTCCCCGTCGTGCTGATATCAAATGATATCTTCCCGTAGGTTGTTGAATTGATCGAGTTTCGGGCAGAAGACGACGACGATTGTTACGAGTTACAAAACATCTTGTCGGACCCTCATGTCATGGTAAGTAGTGAAATAAATGTGATATCTTCATGACACACGCCACTTAGGGAGGCTATCGCATAGTTGAACCCAGAGCAGTTTGTGGGAACAGCATTTTCAGCGTTATCTTAACTTACATTTCACTTCAGAGATCTTATCTCGTTGACTGTTTTCGCTTTCTGTATGTAAATGCTATTTGTTTTGACATATTTTAAAAGCTCTTGTTTGAGTCGATGTACAGCATTACCTTGTATTGTATCGGAATTTCATAATAGTTGTTCACTGATATAGAAAACAAGCGGTGATTATGAACTTAAATCAAACGAGGCTGTTCGCGATTGTTGGAAAATTGAGACGGATTACGACGGAGTTGCATGAGCGACTTAGACTGAATTTTCACAGGACGCCAACCACGACTTCTTTTAGAGCTTAGTTATTAAGCTTTACATGCAAGAAAAACCCAGTGAGAGTAATTGTGGCTCCAGTGACTTAACTATCAGGTGTATGGTGGCCCATGCGTGCCATAGGAAAAAGCCGTCGAATGACCGTACATTCGTCGATCTTTTTATTTTATTTCTGCTTTTTTACATTTTTTTTTTATTTCAGTGATTAATTATTTTAATTATTTTTATTTTTATTTTTTTATTTTTTTTTATATTTCGATTTCGTTTTAATAAATTTACTTTTTTATTTTCTAATGTATACAAAATATATAAAAAGTAAATTTATTAAAACGAAATGGAAATATAAAAAACTGAAAATAAAACAAAAAATTAAAAATAAAAATAAATTAAAATAATTAATCACTGAAATAAAAAAATGTAAAAAATCAGAAATAAAATAAAAAGATCCACGAATGTACGATCATTCGACGGCTTTTTCCTATGTCACGCATGGACCACCATACAGGTGTAGGATTACCGGATATGGCATCGATTTTATACAAAGTGATGCCATTTTAAAAGCTTCTCGCTTTTAGCTTGATGTTAACAAAAACCACTGCAATAATGAATTTGATTTTGTTCAACAGCGCCGTGCAAATAAGACAATCCCATCTGAATACAGTCTTCTTTTGTATCTGATCGTTTCCAAACAGAGTCGAAAATAGCCTCTTAACTCTATTTCGTCGCGTTATTGGTCGAAATGGGTTACGTGGCACCTGTTCCCTAGTCCTCACCAGTTGAGAGGGTTAATGTCCAAGTAGAGAAAGACCGCCGCACGAGAAAATTGATTATCCATTGGTTACCACCGTTTTCGTTGATACGTGACTTTCGAAAACAAAGCACCCGCGGAAACGTGACCAAAATTTCCGTCAGTCATACATGCTATCGACAGATCGGATCGAAATCCACCAATCACAGCCCGCTAGCATGACGTAAAGAAGGTTTGAAGGTCACACAAGTGGCTGTAATTGGTGGATTTCGATCCGATCTGTCGATAACACGCAAGACTGAGGAAAATTTTGGAAACGTTTCCGCGGGTGTTCTGTTTTCCAAAGTCGCGTATCAACGAAAACGGTGGTAAAACTTTCCAGTACCAATCAAAGTCGTGCATGTGCAGTATCATGAAACGGTTTCCTTAAGACCGCAAACCTATAAAAAAGACATGCGATATCGCGCAGAAAATGATTCTCAGCTAGTCAACAAAGGCATCACATGTTTCCGTGTGTCTGTTCAGTAATAGATCACAGATGCATTTTGACGTCATCTCTGATCAATTACTAAACATAGGCACGGTAACATGGAATCCTCTTATTTTATGTAATAAAGAGACGTCTTCTATGCGTCTGTCATCCAACAGATCATAAATAAGAACCAATCAAAATGCCAGAAGTATTCGACTTATTATATAATGATTGTTAAACGCACTGAGGTTTTTAATCAGGATTGTTTTCCCACCAGGCAATGCTACAATCGCACGATGAGGTGTTGAGAAACACTACTTCAGGTGAAGAAGTTAACCCGTATCAGCCCGAAAACACAACTCCGTACAGCAGCAGAATGGACGATTCTGTAGGAGATCGACCGGAAAAACTAACGCGTGTTCGACTCGTGCAGTTCCACAAGAATCCCAATGAACCTATGGTAAGTCCGTGCGTGCACGCTTTGCTTGCCTACCTGTCGAGAATTCTCGTATGGCGCGTAAGCTGCGGTACAAGACCGAGATTAATTGTGGGCATAATCTCTCTGCAGGGCATCACGCTTAAGCTAAATGAAGAGGGAAGGTGTATTGTGGCACGGATCATGCATGGGGGAATGATTCACAGACAAGGTGAGTTTATCATGGTAAAGTGAACCATTGCGGCATTGAAACTTTGGTAGAATGTTCCTCAGTCGTGTTGGTAGTCATCATGGAATAAATGGAGCTATTTTTAGCTGAAATGAAAATATCTGAACGAGGTATGTAGCGCATTTTTCTCTTTTTAAGCACAGAAAAATCTTCCTGTTGAATTATCTTTGTTTTTAGCGGTTTAATAGGCCCTTTGCAGTTTACGATCACATGGTACAAAAACCGCCATGCTGGAGAGCAAACCGCCCACTGGGACCTCCAAAACAAAAGAATATTTAGATAAGTTGCCTTGTTTTGGAGGTCCCTGTAGGCGGTTTGCTCTCCAGCATGGCGGTTTTTGTACCATGTGATCGTAAACTGCAACGGGCCTATTTTAGCGAGAATTTCCAATAGGAAATGTAGATAAAGTCAGCGGTATGTTTTGTTTCTTCTCCAGAAAACCAGTTTGTTGTCCACAATGCAGTTTCCTCAATAACCAAAACGTTGTTTTGCATATCGTTACATGTATTTATCATATGGCTCTGTCTCACAAGGACTGGGAACTACCAAATTCACGAATTTGATAGGCTAAAATGGATATTGACCACGGTCTAGATTTTTCCATCTAGACCAGCATCTAGACCGGTAATTTTCTGAAGTGAAAAAGTTGCAAATTATAATGCAAAAACATTGACTGTTTTCATCCAACAATATGTATTGTATTGTATTTCTGTAAGTACCAAAAAGGTGATGAGAAAAAAAAAGTAAAAAGGTCGAGCAAACTTTTGGAAGAATTAAATTCGACTCATCGCCGTTCGCAAGCAAAATGTCAGTTAGTACAAACCAGTTACATTAAACGAATTAGATTGTTCTTGTTTTTGCCATATAATAAACATCTTATTAACCGAGCTAAGTCGGTCTGTATGGGAGAATCTTGACCTCGGTTGTGTGTACAGACCTCACTGCGTTCAGTCTGTTCTTACGACCTCGGTCAATATTCCCCCATACAGACCTATTGATCGGTTAATAACAACTAAACACTGATAATCTTCGCTAGGATTATAGTGAAAATTCACTTTTTTCCTTAAATTTAACTAAACTTTTAAGTTCATCGTTATGCAAATACTAGAAAATATGACATACAGGGACATGTTTCTACGTTTTCTTGTTTTAGTTGTATTGCGCATGCGTGGAATAGTTTTCCCGTTAAGGTCACTGAAATTTGTGAATTTCGTTATCTTGCTTTTCGTAACGGAGCATACTTAAGTTTGAGAGAAAATTCGTGTTTTTTCAAAGCAGATAATCAAAAACTTAAATTTACGTACTATATGCCCTCCCACAAGTGTGATGTGTTGATGGCGTATAAGATAACTCTAACTCACGCTGAATTTCCGCCTTAAACTAATGAGTAAGGAAAATAACGATCTGGGTGACGCCAGATCCTGTGGCTAGTGTCACTTTCAATTTTTTTCGGGGTTGCAGGCTGCCCTCGGGTGACCCGCTTACTTTTGCGGGATGCCTGTGATGTAGCGGCCTCCGCACCATCCCCACAACACGAAAGGAGAATAAAACAACAGCTCACTTATAATTTCTATGGGAGTCTTTCCGCTCGAAAAACAAGTGATAAGATGAAGAATATCATGAATAATGTGGTAGAAGTAAAGGCAAGCACGCTGGTCGGGTTCTTCATTGTAATTTCTACTTTGTGGCACTGCTGGTATTTCTCTTGAAACGGTTTTAAATTGGGATCCAATTCTCAAATAACGATATTTTGAGGACCCCAAAGGACCAGCTGCGCCCCCCCCCCCCCCCCCCTCCCAACTTGAAAAATTCTGGATCCAACCCTGATGACGTTGTTGTTTTCATTGATTGTTAGGTCGTAACATTTAATACGCAAGCCTCTGTTTTATTCAATTCAGTAGAAGTCTTTGTAGACAGGTTTCTGTTGCGATTGCCGTTGTCCTGGTTTTCTTTATAGTAGTCCTACAAAAGCTTATGTTTCGTCCAAACCACGCCAGAGAATTTGAAAACGCAGCTTTGTTTACTACCGTACACACTAATCCGTCACCAAAACGGAGCTTTTCGAAAACCCTCTTCAAACCAGATGAATTTGAAAACACCGGCTTTTCGTTTTAATAAATGTCGACTGAGAACATTTTGAAAACAGAGCTTTTGGAAAAATGATGGCGTCACGGTGATCAGGAAATTTCCCAGACCGATTCTTACTCGAACACAAATCCAAAATGATCCGTGTTTGTTGCGTTTTGAAATTTTCCGGCGTAATGTGGACAGAAAACATTTCATGCGTTTTTCAGAGTGAAATCGCTGTTTTCAAATTTCTCCGGATAATGTGCGCGGGGCGTAACAAAAGTCAGTTTTAGGGATAGTTTTGTATGACCTGCTGGCTTCTTTCCATCTCTTCAGGAACTTTACATCCAGGAGACGAAATCAGAGAAATAAATGGAGTGAACGTGGCGGATAAATCCGTGGAAAATCTTCAAGCTATTTTGGTAAGTATTACCACAGCCTGTTGCCATTGCTTTCACCATATCGGTTTGAAATAGTCTTAGCAATTGGCATGTAACTACAGTGACCAAAACAGAATTTCTCTTGACAGTTTCAATACTTTGGAACGAATAAGTGAAGAGAATTAAGAAAGTCGTGAAAGAGGGAATGCTATCTTGATGCACGAGCGACTGAATTCTTAGAACTGTCATGAAGGAAATGTCCAACTCTCAATGATGGGAATTTGTTACTCGATGTTGGTTAATACCGACCTGTTTCGACACAGGTGAAGCGTCTTAAAAAGTTAAGCCTTACTGAATTTTTAATATAACCGTGTGTATTCCGTCTTGATCTTAAAATCCTAACCATTCTTTTTGGGCGGTTAGTATTTTTGTGGTGTTTTTCTTCCATTTGAGACTGTTGTTTGGAGGTTAATTTGTATTCTCGAATTAGATGGACTGCAGAAAGTCGCGTAATTTTTCGTGGCAGCTGCTAAGCTACGTACTGATGAAGAAAGAAAACACGGCGAAACCTGACGAATGATTTTCTTTCTTTCTGTCCACAGCGTGACGCAAGTGGAAACGTAACGTTCAAAATTGTACCAAGCTCAAGAAATGCCACACAAGTTTCTGAGGTAAGGTAACTAAAGTTTCTTGATGAGTGACCCGCCTCGAATAACAAAATTGCCATGTACGGGTCAAAATAAGCTTATTTTTTTGTCATGAGAAATGAAAATAAAAGTCAAGTCAAGTCAAGTGAAGTGTAGTTAATTTTCTGCTTTAGGGACGTATTATCATTTAAACTGTAAAGTGTAGGTCTTAGATATTTAACAGTGCCTCTCTCCACCCAGGTGTGTACATGTGTTAGGCAGCTTTAATGCTGGGGGTATGACATGCAGACTCCTGCTCGCGTAGTGTGGCGGAAAACATGATAAGGTCTGGTTTGACCCAACGAAGACCTAATCTAACTGTAAAATTTGTTTTAAATTGTACAGCACCGCTTGTTCAGGGTTTGTGATGTTAAATATACTGATTTTAGAGAGTTTTGTCATAGCTGATTGTTTTTTAAGTGAGGAGACCTCACTCAATATAAGCCCCGTGGTTTCCTTCAGGTCTCCTCGCCTTTTATTTTTTTTTCTGTTAAATCTTATATTACCTCTGCTGTAAAATGTTGCATATATGGCAAATAAAAAAAAATGAATGAATTGGGGACTGAAATTCTTCACTGTTTTTACTACCCCTATATGTGCGCTTATTTATGGACTCCTCATTTCTTTTATATAACGTACTAGCATACCGCTGAATGTTTCAGGTTTTCGTGCGGGCTCTGTTTGATTACGACCCTAGAGGGGATGACCTTATTCCCTGCCAACAGGCAGGATTATCGTTCTCTTGTGGGGAGATCATTCAAGTGGTGAGCAAAACCGACCCATATTGGTGGCAGGCTATGAAAGCCGATGATAAAGACGGCTTTGCTGGTCTCGCTCCCTCGCCAGAGCTGCAGGAATGGTTAGTATTCCGAGACTTTGCCGAGTTATTCCGATTAAAGCCGAATGCTTTCGCAGCCACAATTAAGGACTAAGCTGTTAACTACCTGTTTGTAACTAACGACATTTTTTCCTCTTTTCAGGCGAGTTTCGTGTTTAGCGGCGGAAAAAGCCAGGAAACAGAATGGTGGTGAGAACGTTTTTATCAGTGGGAGGGGTGGGGAATTCTTGTACTATTACCGTAGAATGTTACTACCCGTATAGTGTTGCGGACACCTTTTGGCACGGAAGGGAATTGAGAAGGGGGTGACCAATTGTTGTGAGAGGATCAGATCCTGTCATGTGTGGCTAGGTTTGACTGCAAAACGCCGCAATGTGTAATCTATCATTGAATTAGGTGGGCGAGTGTTTAGGAATTCTTTTACTTTCGCAGATGACGTTCAGCATTCTCCGATTTTTACTTTTGTTGTATAGTAACTAGAAAATACTGCTATTCGTGTATTCCGTGTTTTGCTTCCAGTCAGTTTCAGTCGTTGCTTTCAATCCTCTGTTGTCCGTTTGTAGCCAGATCGTTTGGACTGTAGTGGTAGAAATGATTTCAACGCGCTTGTAAGCACCAGGGCCAGGCGCCGAGCAAATCAACCGGACGTGAGGATGACTTTGCCTGCCTGGTCAAACCATCCAGGGGAAAGTTACCTTTTACAGAAGTTTAGTTCAAAGCATTGTACTCTTTTGTGAAAACTAAGTTCAGTGTGCGACAAAAGCAGTTGAGACACTTTTAGGAAAATACGCTTATCGATACTTAAGCATTTGTTCTATTATATTTGTTTCTAGCGTTAATTCTCTGATATTCCCGGCCCCCCAATTCAATGTTGTGTAGGTGCTGTGGTCTGTGCAGTCGAAGTCGGACATAGAAAATCAACATTGTTTGGGGGGAAAGGGTGTCCAAGACGCTCGAAAATCGAATTTTACTGCCAAGTGTCTCAACACTTTTGTCGCCCATTGTAGTTACCATTCTGCTGAAAACTTCAATGAAACTCCCGAAGCACAACATTGAAACAATATTAGAATTAGTTTGTACTCCTCGGCTCATAACTTAGCTTTGATTGGCATTTACAACTCTCAAAGTGAGGCACGCTATTCTCCAGAATAGCATTAAACCCCCAAATCTCTGACGACTTTACTTTATTGATACCATTTTGCTATTACTATTTCAGCAACGTGCGTCTGGTTCAACAAGAAAAAAAAGAGTGGACGAGATAAGTACGTCGCTAAGCATAACGCAGGTATGTAAGACTTGATTATTTTTGCGATATCGGTAAACAAACTTGGCGTCAAATTGGTTAGAATTTTTCAAGTTTATCGATATGTAAACCGTGTTAATCTTTTCCATCGTTAACCATCCTTGCTCCTTTATGATTAATGATTATCTCTTTGGTATTTTTCTCTCTTAGTAAACTATTATTTTCAGGTTTCCTCCAATTTTAAGGTTATGCGATGATTTTGCATCTGACCAGAATAATTCAAAATACCACATCTGAGCTCCTTTTGATCAAATGATGTTTCTTAACTTTCTTTCAGTGTTCGATCAGCTTGATCTGGTTACTTACGAAGAAGTGGTTAAGCTGGACTACTTTAAACGAAAGACGCTTGTTCTTCTTGGTAAGGCATTCAAATTTGTTAACTTCATCTGTACCAAGAATGAAACAGTACATAATATTGTAAACAACCTTTTGCCTACATAGACGTTTTATAAGTTCAGTAGCGTCTTCCAGGCGTCCAATAAGTTCGGGCGCAGCGCGCTTCTCCCCTATTTTATCGCTCTCCGTTTATCGCACTGCGCCCCAACTTAGTGAACGCCTGGAAGAGGCTACAAGTTCCGAGTACATCACAAGATGATGCAATGCCATGCTATCAGGCAACTTTGTAGGAAATTGTTTCAGTCCTGTTAAGTCGCTGGCAAAGTGAAGACGCTCCCGCCATTTTCTCAGAGGATTCTTTAAGGCACTTATCAATACCAGTATTCTTTGCGTGATGTCTCATGTTTCTTAGCAACGTCGCTGATCTCGAAGTGAAAATCGCCGGCTCAAATAGTGCTAGGCAGAAAGGTTTTTGCTTGCTATTATGTTTAGATCCAAGTCATTGATAATGGACCTGTTTTGTTTCTTGTAGGGGCTCATGGTGTGGGAAGAAGGCATATAAAAAACACACTCATAAATAAATACCCCGAAAGATTTTCGTACCCGATTCCTCGTAAGTACGATGTCATTTTTTCAACACGTTTTTACGTGCATATCGTAACGCTGTTGGCAGCAATCTCTTTCTTTATAGACGGGGAAAATTCGTCAGGATTTACAAATACAATGAATATACTTATATCTGTACTAAAACTTATCTTATCATTACAATTCCTTTAGTAATTTTATGTACTTATACCAAACCTCTTTTCCATGAATCCCGTGTATCTATTTTCTGAGTTCAAGATTGAGCTAGCGTGTCAATTTTTCAAGGGAGTTAGCCTTTCTAAGGTTACAGGGTAGACTGTTCTAGAGGGTTGCACCACTGTAGCCAAAACTGCTTTTGAGATAGTTACGTGGAAAGGGAAAGGGGTGGGGTGGGGGTGGCCTCTGGGATAGAACTCCCTTCTCTCCTCTTCCCCACCCCCCCCCCCCCTTCTCTTTTTCCCTTAGTCTTATGCTGACGGTGTTTAGTCAGTCGATTTGTTGATTTTCCAGCCGATTACGTTCTGTTAACTTGGGTATTTATTATTTATCTGAGGCGTGTTCGGTGAACATTTAGAAGTAAGACAAAAGTTTAAATGAGGCCTGAAACTAACGTGAAATTGATGTTAAAATCTTTTAAAATCCGAGCTTTCGCCGATCAACGGCATCATCAAAATATATCCCGCGTAAGTCTTACATAAGCTGGATGCCCATTCAAGGGTAGTATCTGTATTGAGCGCAGTGTTCTCACTTTTGTAAACTACGGGAAGAAAATACCAACTGAACACGGCATACTATTAAAGTTATTACCACTATGTAATCACCACTTGACGATCGAACAAAATATACACAGAGGAGTAGAAGTTAACAGAACACGGTTGGACAAGGAAATAAATTTAACTTTTCTTGGGTAGAAAAAATTATATTTTCGTGTAAACGTTACAAGCAACGCCTTTAATCTCGCTTAGAGCGGTTTTCACATGAGTGTTGAAAGCAGGTCGCATTTGCCTTGGGTTTTGAAAAAGTTTAAGTTTGCAATTACTACTACATATAATAACGTTTGGTTTAAAAAGCTCGTGCTGCTTTATCATTCAGTGGGAAGTAAATCATAAACCAATCGTGGCTCGTGCGCCCAAGGTTTTCCCGCGCTTCCTGCTGATTGGTTCAATGGATTTTCTGCACCATTTGTGATTGGTCAGACTAATTGCTCTCAAGACGCTCGATTGAACACCGCTCAATCTTGTTCTGACCTCGAGAACAAACGAACGTGTACTAAATTCAAGTAATTTCCCGTCAGATACCACACGAGAACCGAAAGATGGCGAAGAAGATGGAAAGAACTACTTCTTCGTCTCTGCCGAGGACATGCTGTTAGACATAGAAGCCAATAAGTACCTTGAGTATGGAACTCACCAGGGAGCCATGTATGGCACCAAACTCGACACGATAAGAGACAACCTCAATCAGGGCCTTACAGCCATACTCGACGTGGAACCTCAGGTAAAGAGAGCGCCTCAAAGAGGCCTTTTAGTAAGATTTCTTTCCAGCCGTCCAACAATGAAATGAAAATGGGAATTGTTCCATAAGCTCGCATGATGGAAAATCCGTCAAGGTAGATGGGAAGCTGGGACTTAATCTACTGTATCTAACATTTTGTATATCTTTGGCTTGGAGACTTTTAATCAAGGACAAGTCTTGAAAGAGATTTTGAAAAGTGTTGCCTTTGGCAATCATGTTTTGGCTAAACCAGTCATCCATACACATTGCACAGCTATGATATCTTGAGAATTCTTATGTACATAGTCCGTCTAAGCATTCATTGTGCTTTGTTTTTTTTGTCAGGCGCTCAAGGTTCTACGGACGGCCGAATTCTCTCCCTACGTTGTCTTCATCTCGGCGCCAACTATCGTTGGAAACGACTGCTTGAAAAGCCCGTCCACACCAAATGGAGATGTTGCTGTGAGTGTGAAGTCTTAATTCCTAAGATTAGTTCTCATTGGAATGTTAAAAGCAAGGTTTTAAATAACTGCACTTAGTGATTGGCTTAAAAAAAAACTCGCGCCACTTTATCATCCAATCAGAAGTAAATCCAAAACTAATCGTGACGCGCTCGCACATGTTTTCCCGCCCTTCACGTCAGCTGCTGTCAGCCACATGTCTTTAGTTCGACGCTGGATTGTGGGCGGATTTCGTTTGTTATTGCTCAGGGTGATTACTGTAATTTTGGTTTTACGACACTCATTTGAAAACTACTCAAAGCTAATGATAATATACCAAACATGAACTTGGATTATTTTGACGGGAAAATTGAAACTGATTGTGAACGAAAACTTGGAAAAATAAGTAAAAATTTACTCTAAAATGTTATGACGCTTTCAAGTTTACTCTAGTGAAGTCAATTGGCCGCGTATATACTATGAATTTATTGTTTGCAGGAGCTATGTACAGCCTGCATCGGTAAATACGACATATGTGCAAATTTGTCAAAAAACTGCAAGAAAGTTCAAGAAGTTGCAACAAGGTGTTGTACTCAAGGAGTACCTGCAGCAGGCATATATGTTCAATACTGCACCACAAACACTGTTCAACCAAAATGCAAAAAATCTGGAGAGGCAAGCACTCTGATAACTTTGACATCATGTTGTGGTCACTTGGTGACGTTATGTTACTTAGCAACACTGCTGACGAAATTCGCTGGCTCACCCATTGTTCTCATAAACAAGGTTCTTATGGTGTGTTGTTATTGTTATTTTTACAGGATGAGAGTCTTCAGCGGCTTGCCAAAGACTCGGACTCACTCCGCCAGACCTACGGACATTTGTTCGATCTGACAATAGTTAACAATGATATCGACGACACCATACGCCTGCTGGAGGACGAGCTCGAACGCCTCCGAAGAACACCGCAGTGGGTACCCGTGTCATGGGTGTACTAACCCCACCTACGAATGATGCGAGTATGACGTGGCGTAATCCATCTCTTGCCATTCCTCCTCTTCCAGATTGGAAATAACGTCACTAGACCCACTCCTCGGCGCCAACTGTAAGAAGAACTAACATATACAGTCATTTCAACTATACGCAATATCACTGTCGGAGTCTTGAGTCGTCGCCTGCTCTTTCCCTTGGGATCAGTTCATGTCCATCCACCAATCACGTGACAGCTTCGATATCCTGCGGAGTTCTACAAGGGGCACTGGGCACCAGGGTGGGAGTTATGAAAACCTGCTAACTTGCTGTACAGGGGAGATATAGGCTTAGTTTAAACTTCTGTGCACGAGAAATAATTGAAAGTTCATTTTGTGTGCGACAGAGTAGCAAGTTTTACACACTTACGTCATAGTAATGTAGTCACGGAAAACGGTGTGATAGTCTTGAAGAGGACATCACACTTTATTTTGTACAGATCTTTGTAGTATCACCGCATTAGGATCGTAGCTGTTTAGTAAGAAAGAAAGGTTAAGTCGTCCGTGATCACTCGCGATGACGGATGACTCGCACTTCCGTGCCACAAAGCATGTAACGTTTTCAAATTGTTAAGATTATATAAGATATCTCCTGTTTCCTACTATGAAAGGCGCTCTTTCGTTGCTGTTCAAAATTATTAATTTGAAAAATTTATAACAGATGTTGTGTTGGGTTCCTCAGTGCTCGACCAATCACAGTGTAAGAGACATCTCATATGTTTATAGAGTTAACACAGGCACGTGCCGATAAGTTGCACGTGCGGTCCGGCGTTAGCTCCGATTGGCCAACAAGTCTGGAAGCCAACAAAATCTTGTCAAACCTAATCAAAACTTTAAGCTAAGAGTGGCAGCAAGGCGTAACACGTGCTTAACAGAATTTCAATTAGTTTTTCTCCTCTTTGATTGCAAAGGCTGAGTTGTTTATTTGTGCGAAAAATTTGAACATTTTATGAATGGAAGCAGCATTTGGATTGAGTAAAAATGCTTGAGAATTTAACCGTGTATTCCAAGTTTTAGTAAATGGGTTTACACTTGCAAAGTTTGTGTAAAGGGCAAAGACTAGTTAATTTCTCAATATAAGTTGTATAAAATTATATCTTTTCTAACAATTCCACATGAGTGAGTTGTGAAGGCTTGGCCGTGAATTTTATTTTTGTTTTTAAGTAAACAATAGTACAAAAATTAGACAAAAAATAAGCGTTGTTATGGTGATTGTCTGAGGTTCAATTTCCTTGCAAAACGTTTATGATTGGGTGGTTTTTTTTTCTTTCTATTTCACCTGATCATGTTTAGTTTTGCAGGAAAACAAAGCACCTTTTTAAAATTGCCATTGGTAGCATATTTAAGGAGAACACGTGGTTCTTCGATTTGTTTTGTTTGTTTTTGGTAGGTTTTTTGCCTTTCCTTAGTGTTATTTAGAAAACTCTCGGTGAAAAAGCGTGCACTAAACGCCCTATTTCTGTTAAGCGATTAGATTACGAGCTCGAGATTTTTACCACGAATAGAAATCGAGAGCGGATAATCAGTTGATAAAGAGGAATGGTTAGGAAGCCCAGCAAACATCAAAGGAGGAAATAAAGCTGCCAAGATTTAGGTTGAAAGATCCATGACCGTGCAAAACCTTTTGTTTTGCGCTCATACACTATGCATGAGTTACGTAACCAACACGTTTTTATTGGTTAGTTCCTCAGTACGGAGTAAACAACTATTGTGTTTTTTGCACGGCCAGGGCCAAAAAAGCGAACAAAAAGCTTCAATAAAGAACTTTGTCTGGTTTCATAACCATTCCCCTCTATTAACTATGGGATAATCTATTTATTTGATAGTTGATTGATAGGAATTCAAACGAGCACAAACTGCTGACGTAATGATGACGTCTTGAGCTTTTGACGTAATGATTCTCATTGTCATAACCGAACACAAGGCGTTTAGTAACACAGGGTAAACCCTCGCTATATTTAACACGGTATAATTTAATGCACCATGTGTGTGGACTTTCAAGCATCTAGATCCATTATATAAATCTTTCCCTCACGGCTTGGTGTGAATGAACGTGAATTAGCATTGAATTTTTCTCAACATTTGCTCGGAGTCAATCGTTTGAAGTCGATTTAGAGCAAGTCTTTTAAATCATGTCGCATTCAGTGGTAATGGAAACTGGAGCGGGCTTCTGGCATAGTGAAAGTGCTGAGTTGAATAGCACTGGGAGATGGAACTCGCTTTTGTAATTAACTGTTTTTATAGAGGGGTAATTGTACAATAAAGTATTTGAAACATGTAGATAGTATCATGACTGTTTCCTTTATTTTGTATTCCTGTCGCTTGACCTTATTTCTAACACCTCGATATTTCACCGCCTTCGGTCTGGGTCGGATCTCTCGGGTCTAGCGAAAAAGCAATGTTATTCGTGTCGTTTACAAAGATGAAAGCCCGGCAAAAATGTTTTAACATTTGGCATATTTTTCCCTGATTACTTGGGAGAAATTGTTTCTGGTAATACCTTCGGCAAAATCTGATTAACTGTTGACAATCAAAGGCTTTTGTTTCAAATCTTCGATCGAAATTTAATGTAAGAGGAGTCACCTCAAGTTCCGTTCATGCGCGAGTAACAACGGCATCGACCCACAGTGTTTGCAACTTTACTTTGCCAGTTTTTAATTAGAAGGAAGCATGCAGAAAAGTCGTTCTGATTTACCGAAGTGCCGTGGCAAGGAAGCTAGGTTTTTAATCATGCGATTCATATCTAGAGATCTCGAGTCTACACTGATAAGCTGGGTTTGGCTGTGATTGGTACATTGATTTCGCGTTCATATTAGGTTGGGTAACGAAACCCAAACAGAAAAGAAGAAATATTAAAACGCGAAAGACCGCTTTTGACAACATTTTATATAGAAAACACCAAGAAGAGAGTTGAAAATACGACACTTTGTGGAGTATTTGACAAAATTAAGTAGTTTGGAAATGTGATGAACTACTGTCTTTGAGTATTTGATGTATCTTCTAACACAATGGAAACTAAAAGTAAGGAAGCTTTAGGAGAAATCGCAAAGAACATGCTAATTAATATCAGATACACTATAATAACAGCGTCTAATTTTGGAGCAGAGGCTGAAAGTTCTTATATTTTTTTAACGATTTGAGGCTGAGAACATCCTTAACTGGATGATCTTGAATTTACAAGGTATACAGTATCAATAAATCAAACCTGAGAGAAGCTGGGTTAATTTACATTTTTTTTGGTGCCTTTATTTTCTGATTGTCATTTATATAAAGATTGGCAAAGTAAAAGCGTTCTTAATCGACTCTCAGTTTGAGGAATGTTCTTAGTACTTTCATAAAATTTTGGTTAGTCTCAACCTCAACGTTCTTGTAAAAAAAGGTCCAATCCGATAAATCTCGAATATCAACGTTTCTTGACGTTAAACGCAAAGTCAATAGTTAAAGAACGTCCCAGGAGAGAAAACATCTTCTGGATTTGTTGAAATTCAAGGTATTAGACACGTTTAGCCATCGTAACCACGCACATTATTTTAAATGACAATTTTCTCTCTCGATCTCCCGGGACTGTCAGGAGGACATTGCGTCACGATGGGATAGGAAACTGCAAGTTCAGTAACTTCCTTGTTTTCCCAGAAAGGATCGAAAGCTTGACATCATGGTAAAAATGAAAAAACTAAAGGTATGTATTGCCAGTCAGCTTGTCAACTTGAGATCATTGCAATCAAGCCCAACGCGCCACCTTTGGAAACGCGGAAATTGGTGACTCGGAACCAAACGGAACTTTCTGTTGCTTTACAAGACATAATGGTACATAAGTTTGTTTGATCATCCTAACTTTATTGATCTCTATTTCTTCGATCACTCACTGTAAGACAGAAAAATGAAATGATTTATTCATTTGCATGTCTGTCGACGATCGAGCGAAACAACTTTGGTTCCAATATAACTGCATGGACTTAAAATTCTATGTCAGTATCTGAATAACTGATGAATACCAAAGAAAACTACGAGCTATCAGTAGTGTATAGTCAGTATTATCCATTTTCTTCAGATTTAGTCTTTTTTTTCAGGCTTTTCGCGCTGGTTCCCATTTGCTTGTTTTGTTTTTAGTTTCCGTCATGGTGCAAGTCTCAGTGGTGGAAGGTAAATGAAATATTCTTTGCATGTCCTGTATTTCAACTCCTTAAGTTGAGATACCTGGCTTACTTGAGTTTCGAGAGTGGCGTTCGCTGAAAGGGGCAACAGCTTATGCATTTGTATTTTAAGAGGCCCGGAATGTTCCAAACGTCCATGACCTTATCCAAGACCTAGAAAACTCTTTGTAAGACTGATGGAGTTGCCCGTGGAAAGTTTCAGAAAGTTAAAAATGGTACTTTGAAACAACTTCAATTTCCTACGTTACACTGAGTTACATTTGACGATAAAAACTTGCGACAAAACGTTGCTTGATAACATTGTAAAATTTAAAAGTTAAAAGCGATAAAAAGCTATAAAAAGCTAAAAACGACGACGTTTCGACGTTAACATAACGTCATTATCAAGTCAAGAATGTGTAAAACTAAGTTCTATAAATACTAAAACGAACAATGAGAGAAAATAATTTACGGGTTAAACAAAAAGTTTCGCACGTATGGAGTCCGTTTGCACGTTCAGCTTAGGTTTGAATTTCTTGATATAAAGCATTTCAAACACCAAACAATCAAATTTCCCTTGGCACTTTCTCAGAATCTTAAAATGACTCTCATTCAAACGATCCCTCCTACCTAAGCTGAACGTGCAAACGGACTCCAATTGCTTAAATTTTACAATGTTATCAAGCAACGTTTTGTCGCAAGTTTTTATCGTCAAATGTTATTCTAAGTCACTTCTTTTACTCACACTGAGTTTCCGTCATTATTACAATGTTACAAATAAGATTTACTTATTTGCGTTTTACTCATCACAGCAGAATAAACTAGGAAAAAAAACTAAGTTCAAGTCTGTTTTCCCTGCAACGGCTGTGAAAAGGACGGCGAAACAAAATTTGAAATGCGATGATTTAGTTGATAGAAAATCACAGGTTATTCGAAAAATCGGCGTACCACACAAGAGCTCAGTTTTTTTCCATGTGTCCCAATTTTCGAACTGCCGGTATCAGAAAGTTCTTATCGTGATAAACACAAAAGTAAATTGAAATCAGTGGATATTAACCTCTCTCCATGACCTGGAGAAGTTCGGGCGTTCGTTCTATAAGATTTTAGTACTAATTTTCCTTAACCTTAGTTCGAAAGCGAGTGTCGTTGTAAAAAATTTTTCCCTTGA
>JAHPZR010050622.1:0-30000 GCA_019787425.1 Platygyra sinensis | reverse complement strand
ATATTGTTCTCATTGAATTTATAAAATAAAAAGTGGGGATCACCGTGCTCGTTTAAGAGAAAAAGAGCTTTTATCTCGCTATCGAGCTTAGTTTGAGGGAAATCTCTCATGTTTTGTACGCGCGCGCGCTCATGTGCGCGCGCTGATGACGCAAAAATCGTGCGCAGTAGGAATGCGCAATGCAAAACCCGGGAATCACCTTAAGGTCATTCCACTGAAATAGAACCTACACTGAGATTTTTCTCAAACTTTGCCAATTGATTGTTAATATTATAGAAACTCAAATTTTGAAATAAAAATGAGGGGTCCCCATGTTCGTTTAGGAGCAGCAGCACCTTGTTTATTCCATATAAATCCTTATAAAAGCGCTATGATTGTAGTGAAGATTGCTTGCTAAATGCACGTTTCCGACGATTGTTTTTTCCTCAAAACTGAGAATTGGCCCATATTTATTTTACCTAGAGAAATTTACTATTCAATTCAAAACAACTAAAAAAAATGATAGGTCACCGTAGTCGTTTTCGAGAAAATGACGATTTACGTCTTTGGCGAGGTCCAGTCGTAAAGAAAAAGCCGCCATTTTCTAATGCGCGCTCTAATCACGCGTAAAATTATGCGCAGTAGGGATGCGCAATGCAATACTGGGAATGACCTTAAAGCTCTTGTGGCTCAAAAACGAGCTTAGTGACCCTCATTATTTTTATTATGGAATTGTGAAAAGCATGATCGGACGCACCTTTCCGCAAATTAAAAAAAAATTTTTCTAGTGGGTTCCAAATTTAAGCTGGCTCTTAACACACTTTTTCAACCTTGCAAAAAAGATTTACTGAGGCTGGGTGTTTGTATGGTATCAATATTTTGGCATCACACACAAAAAAAATTGATCTGTCGAAGTAAAGCAGATGGGAAGGGCTGGAAACTGTTGCCGGCTGCCTCAACGCATTTTTTACTGTTAAAAGTTCGCTAAACATCCTGGCGTCTTGATAACTAAAGCTCATTGCGATTAAAACATGACGCTTATTTCAGACAAACTGGCCTAGTTTAGGTTTAGACAACTGTATCACTAATTCTACTCGGCCATTTTATAATTCTTAGCCGTCTTGTTTGCTCCATTTTATTAAACTATCTCCACCAATAAGAGGTAGTGCAGGAACCATCAAACTGCAAACCAATCAATGAGACGATAATTCACCTTGGGACAGGATTGCTAGCTTAGCACCAACTGTAGCACTGACGGAATGGCGCCGGTTTGTTCGTATAGTCTGCAAAAAGGAAATATCTCCCGATTAGATTATCCCGAACTTAGATTATATTTTAATAATTATATTGAGCTCATTAAATATGTCGGATGCCAATGGGACTGTTTCTCTTCGTGATTTCGATCTTCGTTTGCCGATTACCTTTAGTCAGTTTCTGTTTGTCTTTCTATTGGTTAGAAAATAGCAAAATAAAACAGAAACAGTGTTACTGGCACATTCTGGCGAGTTTCGAGGAAACGGCAAGTAACGCGTATACAGAGCTCATTAAATGTACCAGTTCGGCTCCGACGCCGATGGTAAACACTCTGAGGTCTATATGTTCTATAGCCCTCAGCCTGGTCGTTCTTTATTGATAATTGAAAAAACCCTGTGGAAAATTCTAAGTTCTACATACAGGGGAGACTGGACACTGATAGTGGATGACTGAGGGGTAAATCCAAGGGAACTGGTTTTGAGTTCGAAATAACGGGCTCGACACGCAATCTTCTCCCATGACGAACGTCAGCTGAAAACAAACAGCACATTCGTTCGTGGAAAGAAGATTGTGTGACGAGCCCAAAGAAAGTCTGAGTAGGAGGCTAAGTTCGAATTATCGGGATCCAACTGTCCAACTCCTGTTTCTGAAGAAGCAACTGGAAGACTAAACCCTGGCCAGTACTGACCAGTGCTAGTTGTAAAATGTCGAAAAAATCTAAGGTCTTAACTGAGTCACACAGCAACAAAGAAGTATATAGCTATACACCAGTTCTCTTCCTCCCCCCCCCCCCCCCCTTTCCCCCTATCCAGTGTTTTTGAATTGATCACAAAACCATGTCTCAGTTTGGCCTCAAGGAGCAAGAATCCATTCGACGCTTACAGAATTTGTTTCTTGTGAAGAATAATCACCTGTTGCTGGAGCCAGTATGATTGGCCCAAGGTCTGAGCAATGCGAATGGAGCGCAGCCAAGTCCTTACAAAAACGACCGTAGATCAATCTTCCTCAGTACAGCTCGAGCTAGTTACAACCGTACGTGGACAAATTGTGTTGGAAAATGGCAAAAAGTTGAACTCATAACCGTAATATCTATTGAAAAAGTGCCAGCACACCATTCCCCCTTTCAATGTTGGAAAATAGTCAAATGCAATCTTGCGTTAGATCAAAGTGTTTTGTGAACATTGCACAGGGGTGGGGAGGGGCAAAATGCGTTACGAAATGAAATTTTCCAACCCTTGTGACCAACCGAAGATCAATCTTCCTCAGTACAGCTCGAGCTAGCTAGGTTAATGAGTAGTTTATTATATGCCACTTGAATTTGCCCGCTTTCCAAAACAAAAAAATACACGGCTTATGACTGTCTGCATGGCAAAATCCCAACAAGGACAGAACCAATCAGAATGCTCGGATTTACAATATAAGAAGAATAGTAATAGTTAATTATCTGAAATGCAAAATGAAATTACTCAATGCAGCTAACCAATCATGGAAAAGCAAAATCGATCGGGAGATATTTCCTTTTTACAGACTGTACGAACAAACCGGCCGCCATTCCGCTAGTGCTAAGCTAGCAATCCTGTCCCAAGGTGAGTTATCGCCTCATTAATTGGTTTGCAGTTTGATTACAGGCCCTTTGCAGCTAAGCCTTCACGTGACTTACTTTACGTAAATTTGTGGGCTGCAACTTTAAGAATCAATCTGAATTCAGAAAGGCTGACCGTACGGTTGGAGTTAACTGTTATATCTTTTCCAATACTTCGTCAGGCACGGCCTGACTTCTTCAGGGAATGTTCGAGAAAGCAGGTCGAAAACATCAAAATACCAAGTTTGAAGCCCCTGGAATTTAAGAATGAGGTTTTATGACGGTTTGAATTTTAAAAAAGCTAAGAAGATTTGTATGGAAAAAGCTGCTGGAGAGCAAGGCCTTGCTACCCAGCATCATGTTCCATAGATGTACTCGAAAAATTCAAATTGACGTATAAACTTATTCTTTATGCCAAAGACCTCAAACTTCAGAAGTGGTTATTTTTGCAAGGACCACCGTGACAAAATAGAAGTACCGGATCCTCTTAGCCAATTTTGTATTTTTGATATGCTCTTTCCATTTCTGGCATTTTTTAAGTTATGAAGCCCATAATATACAATACTTTTAGGAAAATTGTGGTCACGTGACCCCAGCATTAAAGGACCTATTCTTGCACTACCTCTTATTGGTGGAGATTGTATTATAAAATGGAGCAAACAAGTACAGCTATAAAATGGCCGAATAGAGGTAGTAATACAGTTGCCTAAAGCTAAACTAAGCCAATTTGTCTGAAATAGGCGTTATGTTTTAATCGTAGTGAGCTTTAGTTATCAAGAAGCCAGGTTAATTAACGAACTTGCAACAGTGAGTAATGCGTTGAGGCAGCCGGCGACAGTTTCCAGCCCTTCCCATCTGCTTTACAGATCAATAGTTTTTTTTTGTGATGGCACAATATTGATACCACTACAAACGGCCAGCCTCTGGTGGACCAGTAATGATAACTTTTTGGGCAAAGTTTAAAAAGGGTGTTACGAACCATCTTAAATTTTCATTTCGAACTCACTAGAAAAAGTTCTTTTAAAAAAAATTGCGAAAAGGTGCGTTCGATCATGCTTATCACAATTTCATAATAAAAATAATGAGGGTCACTAAGCTCTCGTTTTTGAGCTATAAGCGCTTTAAGCTAAACTTAAGGGGGCTGTTATAGAAGTCTTTACTGTTGCTATGGTATGTCCGCAATCTCCTTATCTCGAGATTGACATGATATTCTGGATTTTGCCTTTTGCTCACAGTCACGCGAACATTTCCCGAGTTTCAACTGAGGTCATTTCCTTGAGCATTTAGTCGGCATTTCATGCTGTATGCATTTCGTTTTTTCTGCTACACTGTGCTGGCGAGACCCAACCAGGTCGAAACAGCTGCCCAGGGTTTCTTAGCTTCAATTTGGATGCTTGCCCTAGCTTGGCACTAGTGCAGTTTTTTGCATGCATGTTTCTGACCACTTGGCACCAGTCGTGTGCTTTTGTTCTAGGTATGACTGGTTTTCGTGCCTTTTTAGTTCTGTGCGCTTATATCTCCCCGACTTGAAGTCCCTAAACACTAAAATTATCTTAAAAATAACAAGCGGAAAGGTTTTTTTGGACACGTTTTCATTTATTAACTGAATCGATACATTCAAATAATTCGATTACCAGTTAACACGAAATTTAATTTCTATACCAATGCAAAAAAAAAGGTATTCATTTAATTTTTATCTTTAACCATAGTGAAGCTTCGATATAGCGTGAGTCTACTGTTTGCAAGGGATCCCGGCAGCGATGTAAGCGGGCCTCGTTCAGCAGGATAGCATTCCATCACACCTGCACTGCCAAGCTCTGTTGCTCATCGAACAGGTACTTAGACACAACCTACATCCACCCCCAGTGTAACCCAGTTCAGTGCACCTGCCAAATCAAAATACAATACCAGTAAAGTAATATCTTAGACCCACTCTTCTCTAGTACAGACAAATGACACTGCTACTGAGAGCTTTTGACATTATTTTAGAGGCGTACTGTATGTTGAATATAAAGGTAGGTACGGCCGGGGTATGTGAAGCAAAAAGCCTGTGATACCTGGTCTTCCACTAAAATTAAAATCTAGTAAAACTGTTTCTCAACATTTAAGGCAGCAAGACACTAAACTTTGTGACTTTATTCCATTGATATTTCGAAATAATTTGCTATGTGTCTTATGGAACTTGATGTTTCACAACAACGAAATTTTGAAATTTTTTGAACCTAGTCCTTAAGTTCTCTGTCACGCTCCCTGTCGCTTAACGTTACGTGACAAAAGGAGGGAGCAGTACTGAAGTGAAAGCCTTGTACAAAATAACTGACTTGTACAATCCATGAAGTTCTTTTACTCAGCACATGACGGGAAAATGGCTTTATACCTGTTTCTGCAGCTCCACAACGTTCCAGTCCCCCATCTACTCAATCGGGAACACTTACTCCAAGTTTCATAGCAGGTACCTAAACACAATCAAATGGCATTCTAAGAAACAAGCTAGACAATGCTACCTGCTATCACCAGGCCCATCACAACCACCTTAAACATGAGCCCTTACCACAGGGAACCCTCACAACCGTTTAGAACATGAATAAAAGATCAAATTAGCGTTATTGCGCGTGTTTTGTGTTTTGTGGTCGCCATTTTGAATCTTTAATACACGCGCGGACACGCGCGCTGTAAACTGCGCGGTCTGCTAGTGCGAGGTCCGGAACCAAGATTTATACGGAAGTCTGGGACTGGCAAATTTCACGGAGGATCCGATCGCTCACCGAAAATGATAAAGTGACTCCGAGCAGGCTCTGAGCGATTTCCGTAATCTCGGTTGCAGACCTCGCACTAGCAGACCGCGCAATTTTCAAAATGGCGGCTACAAAACACAAACCACGCGCGATAAACGTTATTTGATCTTTTATTCATATTCTAAACGGATGTGAGGGCTCCCTGTGCCCTCACATAAGCCCCTCGGTGGTGATGTGCTTCTGGCCTCATAGTGAAGACCCTTGTGTTAAAGAGCCCAGCTAAAGGGCGGGGATGTTCCATGGAAATTTGAAATTTACTCTAAAGGAGACCGACGTGGACTTGGCAAAAGCTTTATTTTCCCCTTTAAAGAAACTTTTCTTAAAGTAAGCATAAATAAGACCTGTATTTCTACTGATAAAGATAAAGACATTACTATCAAATGCTGGCATCTATGATTTCCTGTTCGTTCTAAGGATCTTTGCAGGGTTACTAAAGTAAAGGTGTTCTTTCTAGTGTTGGTATAAGTTCTTAATTTTGACTTATTTGAATTTTCGGCTGCCATTTTGGAGAAGGGTCTATTATGGCATCATTTCAATGGATTTTGCATTTAAAGCGAATTCAAGTGAATTTTTTTCAGTAAAACGACACTCGCTTTCGAACTAAGGCCTGTTTTAAACGTCGCATTTTACATGCGCCGAATCAAATACTAACTTTAGTCGACTCGAATGAATACGTTCAGCTGATTTGATTTAAACGTCGCATTGTTTTGCCGAATAAAATTGCTGAGCGCAAGTGACGTGTTTTAAATTCCCATTCGAGCAAACAAATTATTTAACATAATTTCAATTCGATTCGGCACATGTAAAATGTGGCGTTTAAATCAACTGTCGAGCTTCAGTCGCATATTCGACTGGATCGGTCGAATATTCGATTGACTCGCATCGAATTGAAATATGTCGCATTTAACTGATTTAGACGTCGCATTTTACATGCACTTAATTTGGCAATTCGATTCGGCGCATGTAAAATGCGACGTTTAAACCGGGCCTAAGGTTAAGGAAAATTAGTACTAATTAACAATTAGATTATGAGCTCGAGATTGCTATGAGGTGTCATAGAAATCGAGAGCGAATAATCTAATTGTTTTAGTAGACTTCTTACTAAAATTAAGTGCAAATAACGGCTTCCAGTTATTTCTCGACGTATTATTAAACTTTGCGTCTTAGAAGGATCGCTCGGATTGAATTGTCATTCAAAATTTAAGTTGTGTACGCGCGTACACATTTTCTTTCAATAATTTCAACTTTCTTTTAAGTCAAGAAACCGTAAATGTCCTTCGATTAGTCTTTTCAGGAATTTAGTTACCAATTTTCATCAAAAATTTCCTCCAAAACTTTGGCAAAACGAAAAAACGTCGTCATTTGTCAACGAGATCCAGCCTCTGCACTCTAATAATGGCTGATAGTGTGCAATGGCTCAGCCAATCAGATTACAGCATTGTAGAATTCTACTAAAATCTTATCTAACGAAAGCGCGAACTTTTCCAGGTCACGAGGAGAGTTTGATATCCACTGATTTCAACTTACTTTTGTGTTTATCACGAGAAGAACCCTCTGATACTGGCAGTTCGAAAATTCGGGCACATGGAAAAAACTGAGCTGTTATGTCATACGACCATTTTGCGAATAATCAGTGATTTTCTATCAACTAAATCATCGCATTTATAATTTTGTTTCACTGTCCTTTTCGCAACTGTTGCAAGGAAAACAGACTTGAACTTAATATTTTCCTAGTGTAGTCTGCTGTGATAAGTAAAAGTAAATAAGTAAATCGTGTTTGCAACATTGTAATTCTTGTAACTCAGTGTAACGTAGGAAATTGAAGTTGTACCAATTTAAAGCACGACTTTTAACTTTGTGAAACTTTCGACGAGAAACTCCGTCAGTCTTACGAAGAGTCTTCCAGGACTCGGATAAGGTTATGGAGTTTTGGAACATTCCGGACCACTTCAAATATAAATGCATAAACCGTTGCCCTTTCCAGCGAACACCGCTTTCGAAATTCCAGTAAGCCAGCTGTCTCAACTTAAGGTGTTGGAATACAGGACATTTAAAGAATATTTCATTTACCTTCCACCACTGAGACTTGCACCATGACGGAAACTAAAAACAAAACAAGCAAATGCGAACCAGCGCGAAAAGCCTGAAAAAAAAAAGATTAAATAAGAAAATGGATAATACTTATTGTATACCACTGACAGCTCGTACTTTCTTTGGCATTCATCAGTTCTTCAATTACTGACATAGAATTTTTAGTCCATGCAATTATATTGGAGCCGCTCTATAGTCGACAGACATGCAAATAAATCATTTCATTTTTCTATCTTACAGTGAGTGATCGAAGAAATAGAGATCAATAAAGTTAGGATGATCAAACAAACTTATGTACCATTGTCTTGTAAAGCAACAGAAAGTTCCGTTTGGTTCTCGACAATTTCTGCGCGTTTCCAAAGGTGGCCCCTTGGGCTTGGTTGCAATGATCTCAAGTTGAGCTGACTGGCGATACATACCTTTAGTTTTATCATTTATAACACGGCGTCAAGCTTTCGATCCTTTCTGGGAAAACGAAGAAGGTTTCGTACCCCATCGTGACGCAATGTCCTCCTGACTGGCCCGGAAGATCGAGAGAGAATTATGATTTAAAATGTGCGTGGTTATGATACAGATGATAGGTCAACTTGTCTAATACCTTGAATTTCAACAAATCCAGAAGATGTTTTCTCTCCTGGGACGTTCTTTTAACGATTTACTTTGCTTTTAATGTCAAGAAATGTCGATATTTGAGATTTATCGGCTTGGACCAAAAGATTTTTACGTTCTTAAAAGAACGTACTAAGAACATTCCTGAAGCTGAGAATCCATTAAGAATGCTTAAACTTTGCCAATCTTTATATTAAATGACAATCACAGAATAAAGGCAACAAAAATGTAAATTAACCCAGATTCTTATTAAGGGAATATTTTGTATAACATTTACAATGGTTTTCTTATTGCATGACACACATCTTGGTTTGTAATAATCAGCAGTTCTTATCTATATCTGTTCCAAAATAATTTCCACATATCAAAGCCATCAGGTGATACAAAGTCCTATTTATTACCAAGGTAGCTGACCCTATATTCTCTCAGTTTTGATTTATTGAAATACAACATACTCAGCCTCAAATCGTAAAAAAAAATATAATAACTTTCAGCCTCTGCTCCAAAATTAGACGTGTGTACAGAGTGTATCTGATATTAATTAGCATATTCTTTACGATTTCTCCTGAAGCCTCCTTACTTTTAGTTTCGATTGTATTAGAAGATACATCAAATAATCAAGACAGTAGGTCACGACATTTTCAAACGTGTTGTATTTTCAACTCTCTTCTTGGTGATATAAAAAATGTGATCAAAGGCGGTCTTTCATGTTTTTATACTTCTTTTCTATGTCGGTTTCGTTACCCAACCTAATATGACCTCGACTCGAAAACAATGTAGCAATTCAAGCCAAACCCAGCTTATCAGTGGAGAGGCGAGTTCTCTAGATATGAATCGCATGATTAGAAACCTATTGTAGCTTCCTTATCAACACTTCTGTAAATCAGGGTTACTTTTCTGAGGGGCTTCCGTTTAACAACTGGCAAAGTTAAGTGTCAAACACTGTGGGTCGAGATGACGTTGTTGTAGGTATGAACGGGAACTCGAGGTAACTCCTCTGATGTTAAATTTTGATCGAAGATTTGAAATGAGAGCCTTCTATTTCAATAATTAATAAAAACTAGAACCAATGGAAAGCAAGGGAAGCAATGCATCTCCAGTACCAAGTGCGGGAAAATATCAACTGGTGCCAATTGCGCCAAAGCATGTCATTGTTTAAAACGCTTGAAACTTTGCCAAACACGCGTGCCACGCGTGCAAAATTGTTCCGCTTGTGCAAAGCGCGGGAAAACATACAGCGTGGAGCAAATTAGCCTGCGTGGCAAGCGTTTCCGTGGGGTTGGCGAGCAAAGAAAGACCAAGGAATGGTATTTTTCCCACACGAAATTGGGGCGAGAGCCAAAATATGAAAGAGGGGGTGGGGGAGAGGAAGCTCTTCCTCCCCCCTCTTTTTTCACGCGCTAATTCTTTGCTTCTGAACCCCACGGAAACGCTTGCTACGCAGGCTAGGAGCAAATTAGTTATGTGAACTGTGCCACGTGGGAAAAAAAAGTTGGCAGCCGATGACAGACAAAATGCACCACTCAGTGTCAACACAGGAAAAACCAGAAAAACAGTTTGGCACCATTAGTTTTAAGGCTTGTTGGAAAGCTTATTTTCAAGAAAGCGTAGTCTAGAACCCGAAGAAATTATTTGTTTCAAAATCAGTTGGGTGGACGACGCCTGGACTCCAGCAGTCCCTGGACACAAACATGCGAGATCTCGAGGACAGTACAACTCAGGAATTTTAAAATACTGGCTTTCAAAGACCTTAGCTTGCTGCAAAAGTATTAAAGTCCGAAACACTCGGTGTATACACATGCGTTTGAGGTTAAAAGAATTGCGGCCACAAATACTTGGAATTATTAGCAAATTTTGATTTTTCAACTTCATATTAAATAAAATTCAGAAGAGCCCTCAATTCTTCCAAAACAGATTTTATTTCGGCCTTTCACCACAATAAACACGTTACAATTCTAGTTAAAATGAACACACAGTTCTACCGACATTTCTTACAATGGTCAATGCTTTTACTACGTTAAAACTTAGGTGACTTGTACAAACAACTGTTAGCAGGCTAAGCAAAGGCCAACCGAAGGAAACCTCCTTAGCATTTTTTTGCTCCTTGGTTAGATGATGGTGGGCTTTCAACCAACCAGGACTTGAACTAAAGAACTCGGGAGAATGAGAACAAGCTTCTTTTAAAATCAGGCCTCTGAAAATTGACTTAGCCTATGGTTGGTAGACAGCGATTGCTAATCAACTTGGTGTTTATTACCACTAACATACGTGAGAGAAAACAGTTCAGGTTCGCTGTTATATAACGGGTCGGGAACTATTCGCGTAAGACTACAAGAATGTCCCAAACAAGGAAAACCGCAGTTTTCTGGAAGATGAAATCAATTCTTCAAACAGCGCAAATAAATTGATTTGAGAGCTGAAAGTAGAGTTGCAATATCTTATACAGTACAAAACAACAATCGCGATACAGACAATCCATTCTCAGTGACGGCCCCGTCTGTCTCGGTCACGTGGCGATCTGTCTCGTCGTGGTGGTGAGCGCGATCTATCTCGGCGGGGAGGGGAACGGGAACGACGGCGGGGAGGCGGTGGCGGAGACCTGGATCGAGAACGTCGGGTGTACGGAGGAGAAACTGAGCGAGACCTGGAAACGAAAGTATAATAACAATAAGGTTCACTGTTTCTGCAGTTTAACACTTTCTGTCTTAAAAACAACAGAAACCGATTGGAAGGACTGATCTAAACACTTATTTCGGAGATGAAATAATAACCTTTTGGCATGTGTTTTATCCGCGTCTCGAGACACTTAGCTTCTACAATTTTGAACAATTCCAAAAACAACTACAACGCCCCCCCCCCCCCCCCACCCATATCACAACAAGGTTACCTTCCAACAAGTCACAGTAAATGGCTCTTTAGAGAACAGGTTATCTTGGAAAAGACATGTTTGAGGGGAATTGGATACTAGCCGCCTGGGTTATAAGCACCTAAGTGAAATAGGGTACTCGGATTTGATCAAAGTCTGAATGCGAATATCCCACATCTAGACCCATACAGTCTGGACAGTTGATAAGTCCGTTACCACAACAACCTATGGGTAATGTTAGAGTTAGCACTTAAGAACATTTCTCTTTTGGCTGCGAGTCTGGCAAAGAAGATGGAACTTTCAAAATAAATTGTAAGTTCTATGAAATGTCTGACAGTGTTTGGTTTGCTGGGCCACCTTGTCCTGTGCTGTTACGTCCGGTCGAGCTGGAGGAAAAACCTCCCCTCCTGAAATTTTACATCAAGAACACCAGAAAAGTTTGTGCCTGCTTTCAAATTTCCAGAGATCACATTCTGTTTTAACCAGGAAGAAATTCATTTATAATGATGAAAAAGAAAGTACTTTAACTTTATAGGATGTTGCTAGAAAATAACTTTATTAAAATGAAATTGTAATGTGAGCTTTGAGAATAAGCCTCCATACTCGTGTGGTTATTTCATCAGTTATTTCCCTGTATCTTGAAATGTTGAGCTCTCAATCCGCTCCGAAAAAATCCTAGGTGCAATTATGAATGCTATCTACTAAGTTGCCAAATGGACACAAAACTGTGTGAACATACTCAGGCAAACTGGAGTGATTTGAAATGCAGTTACTAATTATATTATTGCACGCAAGTCCATGCACCCATTCACACGCAAAAGATATTGAAAAACAGCGGTCAAAAAAAAAAAATTAACCTTACAAGAGCATATCATAAGAGTACAAAAATTTGCTACTTTGTAATTTTTAGATTTCTGCATTCATATACTGTGAAGAACATATTTAATAAATGTAATTTATTTATCTCTTTATTATTTGAAAAGCAGTGTTTAGAAGAGACATTCTGTTTCAATCACCGACATCGCTTTGAATTTAAATATTGCTGTTTAGAAAATTGCCCAATTGAATCTTTGTGTCATTTTGGAAGGGTGGGATGATTGAAGAACACTGTGTTTCACATAACAAATTTTCGGGGCCGTTTCTTTACAAACCGTGGTGATGATTCTTTACCGCCGGCTGCACCTCTGAAATGAATAGAAATTTTTGGACATGCTAAGGGATAAACCAACTTATTTTGACAAACCAGTCAGCACAAAAGCATTCATCGATTAGGGACTGTGAATAGGTAATACAGTCTCGATAATTTTCCTATTTTACAGTAATCCTCCTAACTGGGTTCAGATAAATTTAGTACATTTTAACAATGTCTTGCAGCTGTCTGTCTTTGTTCAATCCTTGGTTGGTCAAGAAAGGACAAAAGATTCAACAAGAAAAATATAATACTGATGATAAAGATCGAGTGGAATTCACTGTAATGTGCCTGCAAGGACTCGCAACCAACCACCAGCCTTTCTACAGAGGTATCTGTCAAGCTTCAGGGTACAAAATCTTTCATATTAACCTTAAACGCCTATGTAGACATTCTATAGGACTAGTTTGTCAGATTGCAATCCATGTAGAGGGAGAAATGCATAACATACCTAAAAAGCATCTGCAAAGGAAGTTATGCATGTGTTCCTTTAAGGTGATCAATGATTGAAGATCACTCAGATCACGGTAGATCAAAAGGACTGATGAAGCCACACTGGGCAAAGATTCATGTATTTCTTTAATACATAATGAATCCTCGATCAGAGTCTGCATTCTTGCAGAATTCTCAAGGTTGAATCTTTAAGCCTTGTGGAGCTGAGAAAAAAGCTCCACTAGGAATACCCTATCCAATTATGGGACACACTTGTGACTACAATATCAGCGAAAATAACGCATACCTTCTCTTGCGTCGGTTACGTCCATACAACTCTCGTCTGAAATAGAAAAGAAGTTTTAAGCGTGATGAAACAGTTTTTGCAATACAAAGTGTCACTTAAAGTGGTACTGCGACCAAAAAAATAATTCTTTTTTTTTGGATTTCAAAACTATGTTAACTAAACACTAACTGACCCAAGTTTTAAGTTCTGATTTTAAAAAGGCACCTGTTTATTTTAACTGGAATTCTCTTATTTATTGGTCCGCCATTACTAACTTTAAAATCTTAAGAGAACTGGGTCGAGGAGAAAATGACATCAAAGACTCACTAGTTTAAGAATGCAATGCATGTGTACGCGACTGACTTAATATGCAGCACGGGAGTTTCGGGCTTTCAGACTTTTAAACTCGTGTTTTGCATATATAATAAATTGTGTTTACACGCTGAAATCTTAAGCTAGTGAGTAAATGATGTCATTTTCTCTAGATCCAACCCTCTGACGTCCTGTCGGTCAGTTTTGAACGTGAGTAATGGCAGACCGTGAAATCCAAAGCTTACACTCAAAATAAACAGCCTTTGGATAAAACTCAAAGCTCAAAATTTTGCTAGTTAGGTGTTAAGAGAACACACTCTCAAAATCTGACGAAAAAAGAAACTGATTTTTTGATCATAGTACCATTTTAAGTAAATGCTCAACTTGGGAAATAAAGTTCCTCTGAAAATAACAATTTCCAAGTTTTTCCAAACAAAGTTGATGCTATGGCCTTGAATATTTGATCTCTTTTGGCTAGCAAGCCATTTAAAATTTTCCCAACTTTTTTAATCAATATCTCAAAAAGCAGCTTTTTTCTTCCAAGTATTGTTCACTCAAGCTCCAAATTGGTATCTCAGCCTATTAGCACTTGCGTCAAAATGTAAATTCTCCTTAGAGATTTTCTTGCTTTTTATAATGTTACATTCATAGGAATTTGCTTTTAGATCAAAACAATACCCCCTACTTGACGGAACAACCCTCCTCCACTCCCCGTCCCTTGCATCAAACCTGACAACTCACCGCAATTCTCTTGAAATTGGCCGCATGTGCATGAAGTTACAAAACCCACCGCGAGAACACTCTCTAGGAACATACAAGAAGACTACGTTTCAAATGGATTAAGCTGAGTAGTGGAGTCGAGCTTACCGGCTGTCCCGTGAGATCGGTCTCAGATGCATGAAGTTACAAAACCCTCCACGGGTGCATTCACTGCATAACAGAGGGGATCAGAGAGTCAGACACTGCCTACTTACTCAAGGGTTATGGTTAAAACTCTCTAACTCAATAAGGTTAATAACATTACTGCTACATGTACAATCACAATCAAACATTACAACATTGTTAAAGGGCTAGAACAAGTAAGTTTGTTTCCTTTTCTTCTAGACTTGACTTAAATAAGTGAATGGGATATTTTTTTGAGTATTGTATGGCAAGAATGGGGGAAAAACAACTTAAAGAAAATCAGCAAATTTCCTACAAAGTTCTGAGCAATACATTAACCCACTGACTCCTGTGCCACCCGTAACGGGCCATGACGAGCGCTGGCCTTTGGTACACTTCTGACGTCATCATTTTGACCAAATTTGGCATTATCTACACTCAGGTTTGCAGGAGGAAAAGATCTTTCCAATGATACCACATCAGATTGATCAGCTCAATGGCCCAATATATGCACAAAAAGACATTCGAGTGAAAAACTCACAGCAAAATTTTCTGCTACTACATGTAGCTACTCCATGGTGAAAATTGCCTGTCTAAATGATGCTTTCTCAGAAATGTTTGTACTAGTGCAAGCCCAGTACATGTAGAAGGTTAAACACAGCAGCAAATGGATAAGAAAAGGAGAAAAGAAAAGGCACCAAAAAGTAAAAAAAAAAACCAAAAAGCCTAAAGATGTACATGTAGGTGACTTTCTTGACCAAAAACTCCAAATTTTGATTTCTGCACATGCACAAGCGAAATTGTCATGAAACACCATACTAATTTGGCCCACATACATGCTGTAAACAACCAAAATTTCCAAAAAAGGCATTTTTGGAAAAAAGCTCTGAGAGTCAATGGGTTAAGGATAACAAGAGAGGCAATAAGTCATTAATCATTATGGTATAAATAAAATAATGTCAACATACCCCATTTCATACTGTCGGCAACACGCTTCCCTATTAAAAAAAAAAAAATTATAAGAAAAACATTGAAATTACAAGAAACACATTTACAGATTACATGGTTTGAAAGATTCACAAGGTTTTGTGGCAGAACTATGTACTATAGTTACAAGAAACACATTTACAGATTACATGTGGTTTGAAAGATTCACAAGGTTTGTGACTTTAGTCTGGTTTGGAGGGGATTGTGACAGTTACATAACATACCCGATGCCCGACTAAGAAGAATTTTTTTCACAAAGGAATAACTCAAAAATAGCAAGAAAGCCAGATAAGCTCTCTGACTCGTTTAAGCCTGGATTTCCTGATTAATTTGTAGTTTAACTTGGTGCCACGCAGTCTTCAAAAAATATTATTTTCAACAGTTTTCATACTTTTTTACCTTAACAAAAAGGTCTCGGACTGAAACGAATATGGTCCTTGAATTAACCATATCAAACCTCTACTGCAAGACACCTAAAAGCTGTCCGGACATGTTAACTTCTTTTTTGTTTTAAAATCCTGGGAAACAAGAGGCCATAACTTGTTAGCTCTAACTGAATTACTCCCATGTGAAAAACAAAAAGTGTTAAGTTACCATTTGTAACTAAAAATAGGCAATATCTCGTTTTCTTTGTTCAAACATTTCACTGATGGGAACAAGTGGTGACGATTCGTCAGCTACTAATTGAATTTCCTCCCTTGTGAAAAACAGAAGTGTCAAGTTACCATTTCTAACTAAAAAATAGCAAACATCTCGGTGAAACAAGTGCTCCCGATTCATCACCTCTAATTGAATTTACTCCCTTGTGAAAAACAAGAGTGTCAAATTACCCCTTGTAACTGAAAATAAAGATATCTCGTTACATTTGCATACAACAACAAAACAATAGTCACTTCTACTTATTTTGTAAACGTTAAAACTGTTTCAAATCTAAATAGTCTCGTCAATCCTCTAAAATGTGTTTCTTGTAACTATAGTACATAGTTCTGCCACAAAACCTTGTGAATCTTTCAAACCATGTAATCTGTAAATGTGTTTCTTGTAATTTCAATGTTTTTCTTATAATTTTTTTTTTTTTAATAGGGAAGCGTGTTGCCGACAGTATGAAATGGGGTATGTTGACATTATTTTATTTATACCATAATGATTAATGACTTATTGCCTCTCTTGTTATCCTTAACCCATTGACTGTCAGAGCTTTTTTCCAAAAATGCCTTTTTTGGAAATTTTGGTTGTTTACAGCATGTATGTGGGCCAAATTAGTATGGTGTTTCATGACAATTTCGCTTGTGCATGTGCAGAAATCAAAATTTGGAGTTTTTGGTCAAGAAAGTCACCTACATGTACATCTTTAGGCTTTTTGGTTTTTTTTTTACTTTTTGGTGCCTTTTCTTTTCTCCTTTTCTTATCCATTTGCTGCTGTGTTTAACCTTCTACATGTACTGGGCTTGCACTAGTACAAACATTTCTGAGAAAGCATCATTTAGACAGGCAATTTTCACCATGGAGTAGCTACATGGAGTAGCAGAAAATTTTGCTGTGAGTTTTTCACTCGAATGTCTTTTCGTGCATATATTGGGCCATTGAGCTGATCAATCTGATGTGGTATCATTGGAAAGATCTTTTCCTCCTGCAAACCTGAGTGTAGATAATGCCAAATTTGGTCAAAATGATGACGTCAGAAGTGTACCAAAGGCCAGCGCTCGTCATGGCCCGTTACGGGTGGCACAGGAGTCAGTGGGTTAATGTATTGCTCAGAACTTTGTAGGAAATTTGCTGATTTTCTTTAAGTTGTTTTTCCCCCATTCTTGCCATACAATACTCAAAAAAATATCCCATTCACTTATTTAAGTCAAGTCTAGAAGAAAAGGAAACAAACTTACTTGTTCTAGCCCTTTAACAATGTTGTAATGTTTGATTGTGATTGTACATGTAGCAGTAATGTTATTAACCTTATTGAGTTAGAGAGTTTTAACCATAACCCTTGAGTAAGTAGGCAGTGTCTGACTCTCTGATCCCCTCTGTTATGCAGTGAATGCACCCGTGGAGGGTTTTGTAACTTCATGCATCTGAGACCGATCTCACGGGACAGCCGGTAAGCTCGACTCCACTACTCAGCTTAATCCATTTGAAACGTAGTCTTCTTGTATGTTCCTAGAGAGTGTTCTCGCGGTGGGTTTTGTAACTTCATGCACATGCGGCCAATTTCAAGAGAATTGCGGTGAGTTGTCAGGTTTGATGCAAGGGACGGGGAGTGGAGGAGGGTTGTTCCGTCAAGTAGGGGGTATTGTTTTGATCTAAAAGCAAATTCCTATGAATGTAACATTATAAAAAGCAAGAAAATCTCTAAGGAGAATTTACATTTTGACGCAAGTGCTAATAGGCTGAGATACCAATTTGGAGCTTGAGTGAACAATACTTGGAAGAAAAAAGCTGCTTTTTGAGATATTGATTAAAAAAGTTGGGAAAATTTTAAATGGCTTGCTAGCCAAAAGAGATCAAATATTCAAGGCCA
This sequence comes from Platygyra sinensis, assembly GCA_019787425.1. Classification (NCBI taxonomy): domain Eukaryota; kingdom Metazoa; phylum Cnidaria; class Anthozoa; order Scleractinia; family Merulinidae; genus Platygyra; species Platygyra sinensis. Next base: position 12,221 of record JAHPZR010050622.1, on the reverse strand, counting down.
TAGCATCAACTTTGTTTGGAAAAACTTGGAAATTGTTATTTTCAGAGGAACTTTATTTCCCAAGTTGAGCATTTACTTAAAATGGTACTATGATCAAAAAATCAGTTTCTTTTTTCGTCAGATTTTGAGAGTGTGTTCTCTTAACACCTAACTAGCAAAATTTTGAGCTTTGAGTTTTATCCAAAGGCTGTTTATTTTGAGTGTAAGCTTTGGATTTCACGGTCTGCCATTACTCACGTTCAAAACTGACCGACAGGACGTCAGAGGGTTGGATCTAGAGAAAATGACATCATTTACTCACTAGCTTAAGATTTCAGCGTGTAAACACAATTTATTATATATGCAAAACACGAGTTTAAAAGTCTGAAAGCCCGAAACTCCCGTGCTGCATATTAAGTCAGTCGCGTACACATGCATTGCATTCTTAAACTAGTGAGTCTTTGATGTCATTTTCTCCTCGACCCAGTTCTCTTAAGATTTTAAAGTTAGTAATGGCGGACCAATAAATAAGAGAATTCCAGTTAAAATAAACAGGTGCCTTTTTAAAATCAGAACTTAAAACTTGGGTCAGTTAGTGTTTAGTTAACATAGTTTTGAAATCCAAAAAAAAAGAATTATTTTTTTGGTCGCAGTACCACTTTAAGTGACACTTTGTATTGCAAAAACTGTTTCATCACGCTTAAAACTTCTTTTCTATTTCAGACGAGAGTTGTATGGACGTAACCGACGCAAGAGAAGGTATGCGTTATTTTCGCTGATATTGTAGTCACAAGTGTGTCCCATAATTGGATAGGGTATTCCTAGTGGAGCTTTTTTCTCAGCTCCACAAGGCTTAAAGATTCAACCTTGAGAATTCTGCAAGAATGCAGACTCTGATCGAGGATTCATTATGTATTAAAGAAATACATGAATCTTTGCCCAGTGTGGCTTCATCAGTCCTTTTGATCTACCGTGATCTGAGTGATCTTCAATCATTGATCACCTTAAAGGAACACATGCATAACTTCCTTTGCAGATGCTTTTTAGGTATGTTATGCATTTCTCCCTCTACATGGATTGCAATCTGACAAACTAGTCCTATAGAATGTCTACATAGGCGTTTAAGGTTAATATGAAAGATTTTGTACCCTGAAGCTTGACAGATACCTCTGTAGAAAGGCTGGTGGTTGGTTGCGAGTCCTTGCAGGCACATTACAGTGAATTCCACTCGATCTTTATCATCAGTATTATATTTTTCTTGTTGAATCTTTTGTCCTTTCTTGACCAACCAAGGATTGAACAAAGACAGACAGCTGCAAGACATTGTTAAAATGTACTAAATTTATCTGAACCCAGTTAGGAGGATTACTGTAAAATAGGAAAATTATCGAGACTGTATTACCTATTCACAGTCCCTAATCGATGAATGCTTTTGTGCTGACTGGTTTGTCAAAATAAGTTGGTTTATCCCTTAGCATGTCCAAAAATTTCTATTCATTTCAGAGGTGCAGCCGGCGGTAAAGAATCATCACCACGGTTTGTAAAGAAACGGCCCCGAAAATTTGTTATGTGAAACACAGTGTTCTTCAATCATCCCACCCTTCCAAAATGACACAAAGATTCAATTGGGCAATTTTCTAAACAGCAATATTTAAATTCAAAGCGATGTCGGTGATTGAAACAGAATGTCTCTTCTAAACACTGCTTTTCAAATAATAAAGAGATAAATAAATTACATTTATTAAATATGTTCTTCACAGTATATGAATGCAGAAATCTAAAAATTACAAAGTAGCAAATTTTTGTACTCTTATGATATGCTCTTGTAAGGTTAATTTTTTTTTTTTGACCGCTGTTTTTCAATATCTTTTGCGTGTGAATGGGTGCATGGACTTGCGTGCAATAATATAATTAGTAACTGCATTTCAAATCACTCCAGTTTGCCTGAGTATGTTCACACAGTTTTGTGTCCATTTGGCAACTTAGTAGATAGCATTCATAATTGCACCTAGGATTTTTTCGGAGCGGATTGAGAGCTCAACATTTCAAGATACAGGGAAATAACTGATGAAATAACCACACGAGTATGGAGGCTTATTCTCAAAGCTCACATTACAATTTCATTTTAATAAAGTTATTTTCTAGCAACATCCTATAAAGTTAAAGTACTTTCTTTTTCATCATTATAAATGAATTTCTTCCTGGTTAAAACAGAATGTGATCTCTGGAAATTTGAAAGCAGGCACAAACTTTTCTGGTGTTCTTGATGTAAAATTTCAGGAGGGGAGGTTTTTCCTCCAGCTCGACCGGACGTAACAGCACAGGACAAGGTGGCCCAGCAAACCAAACACTGTCAGACATTTCATAGAACTTACAATTTATTTTGAAAGTTCCATCTTCTTTGCCAGACTCGCAGCCAAAAGAGAAATGTTCTTAAGTGCTAACTCTAACATTACCCATAGGTTGTTGTGGTAACGGACTTATCAACTGTCCAGACTGTATGGGTCTAGATGTGGGATATTCGCATTCAGACTTTGATCAAATCCGAGTACCCTATTTCACTTAGGTGCTTATAACCCAGGCGGCTAGTATCCAATTCCCCTCAAACATGTCTTTTCCAAGATAACCTGTTCTCTAAAGAGCCATTTACTGTGACTTGTTGGAAGGTAACCTTGTTGTGATATGGGTGGGGGGGGGGGGGGGGGCGTTGTAGTTGTTTTTGGAATTGTTCAAAATTGTAGAAGCTAAGTGTCTCGAGACGCGGATAAAACACATGCCAAAAGGTTATTATTTCATCTCCGAAATAAGTGTTTAGATCAGTCCTTCCAATCGGTTTCTGTTGTTTTTAAGACAGAAAGTGTTAAACTGCAGAAACAGTGAACCTTATTGTTATTATACTTTCGTTTCCAGGTCTCGCTCAGTTTCTCCTCCGTACACCCGACGTTCTCGATCCAGGTCTCCGCCACCGCCTCCCCGCCGTCGTTCCCGTTCCCCTCCCCGCCGAGATAGATCGCGCTCACCACCACGACGAGACAGATCGCCACGTGACCGAGACAGACGGGGCCGTCACTGAGAATGGATTGTCTGTATCGCGATTGTTGTTTTGTACTGTATAAGATATTGCAACTCTACTTTCAGCTCTCAAATCAATTTATTTGCGCTGTTTGAAGAATTGATTTCATCTTCCAGAAAACTGCGGTTTTCCTTGTTTGGGACATTCTTGTAGTCTTACGCGAATAGTTCCCGACCCGTTATATAACAGCGAACCTGAACTGTTTTCTCTCACGTATGTTAGTGGTAATAAACACCAAGTTGATTAGCAATCGCTGTCTACCAACCATAGGCTAAGTCAATTTTCAGAGGCCTGATTTTAAAAGAAGCTTGTTCTCATTCTCCCGAGTTCTTTAGTTCAAGTCCTGGTTGGTTGAAAGCCCACCATCATCTAACCAAGGAGCAAAAAAAATGCTAAGGAGGTTTCCTTCGGTTGGCCTTTGCTTAGCCTGCTAACAGTTGTTTGTACAAGTCACCTAAGTTTTAACGTAGTAAAAGCATTGACCATTGTAAGAAATGTCGGTAGAACTGTGTGTTCATTTTAACTAGAATTGTAACGTGTTTATTGTGGTGAAAGGCCGAAATAAAATCTGTTTTGGAAGAATTGAGGGCTCTTCTGAATTTTATTTAATATGAAGTTGAAAAATCAAAATTTGCTAATAATTCCAAGTATTTGTGGCCGCAATTCTTTTAACCTCAAACGCATGTGTATACACCGAGTGTTTCGGACTTTAATACTTTTGCAGCAAGCTAAGGTCTTTGAAAGCCAGTATTTTAAAATTCCTGAGTTGTACTGTCCTCGAGATCTCGCATGTTTGTGTCCAGGGACTGCTGGAGTCCAGGCGTCGTCCACCCAACTGATTTTGAAACAAATAATTTCTTCGGGTTCTAGACTACGCTTTCTTGAAAATAAGCTTTCCAACAAGCCTTAAAACTAATGGTGCCAAACTGTTTTTCTGGTTTTTCCTGTGTTGACACTGAGTGGTGCATTTTGTCTGTCATCGGCTGCCAACTTTTTTTTCCCACGTGGCACAGTTCACATAACTAATTTGCTCCTAGCCTGCGTAGCAAGCGTTTCCGTGGGGTTCAGAAGCAAAGAATTAGCGCGTGAAAAAAGAGGGGGGAGGAAGAGCTTCCTCTCCCCCACCCCCTCTTTCATATTTTGGCTCTCGCCCCAATTTCGTGTGGGAAAAATACCATTCCTTGGTCTTTCTTTGCTCGCCAACCCCACGGAAACGCTTGCCACGCAGGCTAATTTGCTCCACGCTGTATGTTTTCCCGCGCTTTGCACAAGCGGAACAATTTTGCACGCGTGGCACGCGTGTTTGGCAAAGTTTCAAGCGTTTTAAACAATGACATGCTTTGGCGCAATTGGCACCAGTTGATATTTTCCCGCACTTGGTACTGGAGATGCATTGCTTCCCTTGCTTTCCATTGGTTCTAGTTTTTATTAATTATTGAAATAGAAGGCTCTCATTTCAAATCTTCGATCAAAATTTAACATCAGAGGAGTTACCTCGAGTTCCCGTTCATACCTACAACAACGTCATCTCGACCCACAGTGTTTGACACTTAACTTTGCCAGTTGTTAAACGGAAGCCCCTCAGAAAAGTAACCCTGATTTACAGAAGTGTTGATAAGGAAGCTACAATAGGTTTCTAATCATGCGATTCATATCTAGAGAACTCGCCTCTCCACTGATAAGCTGGGTTTGGCTTGAATTGCTACATTGTTTTCGAGTCGAGGTCATATTAGGTTGGGTAACGAAACCGACATAGAAAAGAAGTATAAAAACATGAAAGACCGCCTTTGATCACATTTTTTATATCACCAAGAAGAGAGTTGAAAATACAACACGTTTGAAAATGTCGTGACCTACTGTCTTGATTATTTGATGTATCTTCTAATACAATCGAAACTAAAAGTAAGGAGGCTTCAGGAGAAATCGTAAAGAATATGCTAATTAATATCAGATACACTCTGTACACACGTCTAATTTTGGAGCAGAGGCTGAAAGTTATTATATTTTTTTTTACGATTTGAGGCTGAGTATGTTGTATTTCAATAAATCAAAACTGAGAGAATATAGGGTCAGCTACCTTGGTAATAAATAGGACTTTGTATCACCTGATGGCTTTGATATGTGGAAATTATTTTGGAACAGATATAGATAAGAACTGCTGATTATTACAAACCAAGATGTGTGTCATGCAATAAGAAAACCATTGTAAATGTTATACAAAATATTCCCTTAATAAGAATCTGGGTTAATTTACATTTTTGTTGCCTTTATTCTGTGATTGTCATTTAATATAAAGATTGGCAAAGTTTAAGCATTCTTAATGGATTCTCAGCTTCAGGAATGTTCTTAGTACGTTCTTTTAAGAACGTAAAAATCTTTTGGTCCAAGCCGATAAATCTCAAATATCGACATTTCTTGACATTAAAAGCAAAGTAAATCGTTAAAAGAACGTCCCAGGAGAGAAAACATCTTCTGGATTTGTTGAAATTCAAGGTATTAGACAAGTTGACCTATCATCTGTATCATAACCACGCACATTTTAAATCATAATTCTCTCTCGATCTTCCGGGCCAGTCAGGAGGACATTGCGTCACGATGGGGTACGAAACCTTCTTCGTTTTCCCAGAAAGGATCGAAAGCTTGACGCCGTGTTATAAATGATAAAACTAAAGGTATGTATCGCCAGTCAGCTCAACTTGAGATCATTGCAACCAAGCCCAAGGGGCCACCTTTGGAAACGCGCAGAAATTGTCGAGAACCAAACGGAACTTTCTGTTGCTTTACAAGACAATGGTACATAAGTTTGTTTGATCATCCTAACTTTATTGATCTCTATTTCTTCGATCACTCACTGTAAGATAGAAAAATGAAATGATTTATTTGCATGTCTGTCGACTATAGAGCGGCTCCAATATAATTGCATGGACTAAAAATTCTATGTCAGTAATTGAAGAACTGATGAATGCCAAAGAAAGTACGAGCTGTCAGTGGTATACAATAAGTATTATCCATTTTCTTATTTAATCTTTTTTTTTTCAGGCTTTTCGCGCTGGTTCGCATTTGCTTGTTTTGTTTTTAGTTTCCGTCATGGTGCAAGTCTCAGTGGTGGAAGGTAAATGAAATATTCTTTAAATGTCCTGTATTCCAACACCTTAAGTTGAGACAGCTGGCTTACTGGAATTTCGAAAGCGGTGTTCGCTGGAAAGGGCAACGGTTTATGCATTTATATTTGAAGTGGTCCGGAATGTTCCAAAACTCCATAACCTTATCCGAGTCCTGGAAGACTCTTCGTAAGACTGACGGAGTTTCTCGTCGAAAGTTTCACAAAGTTAAAAGTCGTGCTTTAAATTGGTACAACTTCAATTTCCTACGTTACACTGAGTTACAAGAATTACAATGTTGCAAACACGATTTACTTATTTACTTTTACTTATCACAGCAGACTACACTAGGAAAATATTAAGTTCAAGTCTGTTTTCCTTGCAACAGTTGCGAAAAGGACAGTGAAACAAAATTATAAATGCGATGATTTAGTTGATAGAAAATCACTGATTATTCGCAAAATGGTCGTATGACATAACAGCTCAGTTTTTTCCATGTGCCCGAATTTTCGAACTGCCAGTATCAGAGGGTTCTTCTCGTGATAAACACAAAAGTAAGTTGAAATCAGTGGATATCAAACTCTCCTCGTGACCTGGAAAAGTTCGCGCTTTCGTTAGATAAGATTTTAGTAGAATTCTACAATGCTGTAATCTGATTGGCTGAGCCATTGCACACTATCAGCCATTATTAGAGTGCAGAGGCTGGATCTCGTTGACAAATGACGACGTTTTTTCGTTTTGCCAAAGTTTTGGAGGAAATTTTTGATGAAAATTGGTAACTAAATTCCTGAAAAGACTAATCGAAGGACATTTACGGTTTCTTGACTTAAAAGAAAGTTGAAATTATTGAAAGAAAATGTGTACGCGCGTACACAACTTAAATTTTGAATGACAATTCAATCCGAGCGATCCTTCTAAGACGCAAAGTTTAATAATACGTCGAGAAATAACTGGAAGCCGTTATTTGCACTTAATTTTAGTAAGAAGTCTACTAAAACAATTAGATTATTCGCTCTCGATTTCTATGACACCTCATAGCAATCTCGAGCTCATAATCTAATTGTTAATTAGTACTAATTTTCCTTAACCTTAGGCCCGGTTTAAACGTCGCATTTTACATGCGCCGAATCGAATTGCCAAATTAAGTGCATGTAAAATGCGACGTCTAAATCAGTTAAATGCGACATATTTCAATTCGATGCGAGTCAATCGAATATTCGACCGATCCAGTCGAATATGCGACTGAAGCTCGACAGTTGATTTAAACGCCACATTTTACATGTGCCGAATCGAATTGAAATTATGTTAAATAATTTGTTTGCTCGAATGGGAATTTAAAACACGTCACTTGCGCTCAGCAATTTTATTCGGCAAAACAATGCGACGTTTAAATCAAATCAGCTGAACGTATTCATTCGAGTCGACTAAAGTTAGTATTTGATTCGGCGCATGTAAAATGCGACGTTTAAAACAGGCCTTAGTTCGAAAGCGAGTGTCGTTTTACTGAAAAAAATTCACTTGAATTCGCTTTAAATGCAAAATCCATTGAAATGATGCCATAATAGACCCTTCTCCAAAATGGCAGCCGAAAATTCAAATAAGTCAAAATTAAGAACTTATACCAACACTAGAAAGAACACCTTTACTTTAGTAACCCTGCAAAGATCCTTAGAACGAACAGGAAATCATAGATGCCAGCATTTGATAGTAATGTCTTTATCTTTATCAGTAGAAATACAGGTCTTATTTATGCTTACTTTAAGAAAAGTTTCTTTAAAGGGGAAAATAAAGCTTTTGCCAAGTCCACGTCGGTCTCCTTTAGAGTAAATTTCAAATTTCCATGGAACATCCCCGCCCTTTAGCTGGGCTCTTTAACACAAGGGTCTTCACTATGAGGCCAGAAGCACATCACCACCGAGGGGCTTATGTGAGGGCACAGGGAGCCCTCACATCCGTTTAGAATATGAATAAAAGATCAAATAACGTTTATCGCGCGTGGTTTGTGTTTTGTAGCCGCCATTTTGAAAATTGCGCGGTCTGCTAGTGCGAGGTCTGCAACCGAGATTACGGAAATCGCTCAGAGCCTGCTCGGAGTCACTTTATCATTTTCGGTGAGCGATCGGATCCTCCGTGAAATTTGCCAGTCCCAGACTTCCGTATAAATCTTGGTTCCGGACCTCGCACTAGCAGACCGCGCAGTTTACAGCGCGCGTGTCCGCGCGTGTATTAAAGATTCAAAATGGCGACCACAAAACACAAAACACGCGCAATAACGCTAATTTGATCTTTTATTCATGTTCTAAACGGTTGTGAGGGTTCCCTGTGGTAAGGGCTCATGTTTAAGGTGGTTGTGATGGGCCTGGTGATAGCAGGTAGCATTGTCTAGCTTGTTTCTTAGAATGCCATTTGATTGTGTTTAGGTACCTGCTATGAAACTTGGAGTAAGTGTTCCCGATTGAGTAGATGGGGGACTGGAACGTTGTGGAGCTGCAGAAACAGGTATAAAGCCATTTTCCCGTCATGTGCTGAGTAAAAGAACTTCATGGATTGTACAAGTCAGTTATTTTGTACAAGGCTTTCACTTCAGTACTGCTCCCTCCTTTTGTCACGTAACGTTAAGCGACAGGGAGCGTGACAGAGAACTTAAGGACTAGGTTCAAAAAATTTCAAAATTTCGTTGTTGTGAAACATCAAGTTCCATAAGACACATAGCAAATTATTTCGAAATATCAATGGAATAAAGTCACAAAGTTTAGTGTCTTGCTGCCTTAAATGTTGAGAAACAGTTTTACTAGATTTTAATTTTAGTGGAAGACCAGGTATCACAGGCTTTTTGCTTCACATACCCCGGCCGTACCTACCTTTATATTCAACATACAGTACGCCTCTAAAATAATGTCAAAAGCTCTCAGTAGCAGTGTCATTTGTCTGTACTAGAGAAGAGTGGGTCTAAGATATTACTTTACTGGTATTGTATTTTGATTTGGCAGGTGCACTGAACTGGGTTACACTGGGGGTGGATGTAGGTTGTGTCTAAGTACCTGTTCGATGAGCAACAGAGCTTGGCAGTGCAGGTGTGATGGAATGCTATCCTGCTGAACGAGGCCCGCTTACATCGCTGCCGGGATCCCTTGCAAACAGTAGACTCACGCTATATCGAAGCTTCACTATGGTTAAAGATAAAAATTAAATGAATACCTTTTTTTTTGCATTGGTATAGAAATTAAATTTCGTGTTAACTGGTAATCGAATTATTTGAATGTATCGATTCAGTTAATAAATGAAAACGTGTCCAAAAAAACCTTTCCGCTTGTTATTTTTAAGATAATTTTAGTGTTTAGGGACTTCAAGTCGGGGAGATATAAGCGCACAGAACTAAAAAGGCACGAAAACCAGTCATACCTAGAACAAAAGCACACGACTGGTGCCAAGTGGTCAGAAACATGCATGCAAAAAACTGCACTAGTGCCAAGCTAGGGCAAGCATCCAAATTGAAGCTAAGAAACCCTGGGCAGCTGTTTCGACCTGGTTGGGTCTCGCCAGCACAGTGTAGCAGAAAAAACGAAATGCATACAGCATGAAATGCCGACTAAATGCTCAAGGAAATGACCTCAGTTGAAACTCGGGAAATGTTCGCGTGACTGTGAGCAAAAGGCAAAATCCAGAATATCATGTCAATCTCGAGATAAGGAGATTGCGGACATACCATAGCAACAGTAAAGACTTCTATAACAGCCCCCTTAAGTTTAGCTTAAAGCGCTTATAGCTCAAAAACGAGAGCTTAGTGACCCTCATTATTTTTATTATGAAATTGTGATAAGCATGATCGAACGCACCTTTTCGCAATTTTTTTTAAAAGAACTTTTTCTAGTGAGTTCGAAATGAAAATTTAAGATGGTTCGTAACACCCTTTTTAAACTTTGCCCAAAAAGTTATCATTACTGGTCCACCAGAGGCTGGCCGTTTGTAGTGGTATCAATATTGTGCCATCACAAAAAAAAACTATTGATCTGTAAAGCAGATGGGAAGGGCTGGAAACTGTCGCCGGCTGCCTCAACGCATTACTCACTGTTGCAAGTTCGTTAATTAACCTGGCTTCTTGATAACTAAAGCTCACTACGATTAAAACATAACGCCTATTTCAGACAAATTGGCTTAGTTTAGCTTTAGGCAACTGTATTACTACCTCTATTCGGCCATTTTATAGCTGTACTTGTTTGCTCCATTTTATAATACAATCTCCACCAATAAGAGGTAGTGCAAGAATAGGTCCTTTAATGCTGGGGTCACGTGACCACAATTTTCCTAAAAGTATTGTATATTATGGGCTTCATAACTTAAAAAATGCCAGAAATGGAAAGAGCATATCAAAAATACAAAATTGGCTAAGAGGATCCGGTACTTCTATTTTGTCACGGTGGTCCTTGCAAAAATAACCACTTCTGAAGTTTGAGGTCTTTGGCATAAAGAATAAGTTTATACGTCAATTTGAATTTTTCGAGTACATCTATGGAACATGATGCTGGGTAGCAAGGCCTTGCTCTCCAGCAGCTTTTTCCATACAAATCTTCTTAGCTTTTTTAAAATTCAAACCGTCATAAAACCTCATTCTTAAATTCCAGGGGCTTCAAACTTGGTATTTTGATGTTTTCGACCTGCTTTCTCGAACATTCCCTGAAGAAGTCAGGCCGTGCCTGACGAAGTATTGGAAAAGATATAACAGTTAACTCCAACCGTACGGTCAGCCTTTCTGAATTCAGATTGATTCTTAAAGTTGCAGCCCACAAATTTACGTAAAGTAAGTCACGTGAAGGCTTAGCTGCAAAGGGCCTGTAATCAAACTGCAAACCAATTAATGAGGCGATAACTCACCTTGGGACAGGATTGCTAGCTTAGCACTAGCGGAATGGCGGCCGGTTTGTTCGTACAGTCTGTAAAAAGGAAATATCTCCCGATCGATTTTGCTTTTCCATGATTGGTTAGCTGCATTGAGTAATTTCATTTTGCATTTCAGATAATTAAACTATTACTATTCTTCTTATATTGTAAATCCGAGCATTCTGATTGGTTCTGTCCTTGTTGGGATTTTGCCATGCAGACAGTCATAAGCCGTGTATTTTTTTGTTTTGGAAAGCGGGCAAATTCAAGTGGCATATAATAAACTACTCATTAACCTAGCTAGCTCGAGCTGTACTGAGGAAGATTGATCTTCGGTTGGTCACAAGGGTTGGAAAATTTCATTTCGTACGCATTTTGCCCCTCCCCACCCCTGTGCAATGTTCACAAAACACTTTGATCTAACGCAAGATTGCATTTGACTATTTTCCAACATTGAAAGGGGGAATGGTGTGCTGGCACTTTTTCAATAGATATTACGGTTATGAGTTCAACTTTTTGCCATTTTCCAACACAATTTGTCCACGTACGGTTGTAACTAGCTCGAGCTGTACTGAGGAAGATTGATCTACGGTCGTTTTTGTAAGGACTTGGCTGCGCTCCATTCGCATTGCTCAGACCTTGGGCCAATCATACTGGCTCCAGCAACAGGTGATTATTCTTCACAAGAAACAAATTCTGTAAGCGTCGAATGGATTCTTGCTCCTTGAGGCCAAACTGAGACATGGTTTGTGATCAATTCAAAAACACTGGATAGGGGGAAAGGGGGGGGGGGGGGGGAGGAGGAGAGAACTGGTGTATAGCTATATACTTCTTTGTTGCTGTGTGACTCAGTTAAGACCTTAGATTTTTTCGACATTTTACAACTAGCACTGGTCAGTACTGGCCAGGGTTTAGTCTTCCAGTTGCTTCTTCAGAAACAGGAGTTGGACAGTTGGATCCCGATAATTCGAACTTAGCCTCCTACTCAGACTTTCTTTGGGCTCGTCACACAATCTTCTTTCCACGAACGAATGTGCTGTTTGTTTCAGCTGACGTTCGTCATGGGAGAAGATTGCGTGTCGAGCCCGTTATTTCGAACTCAAAACCAGTTCCCTTGGATTTACCCCTCAGTCATCCACTATCAGTGTCCAGTCTCCCCTGTATGTAGAACTTAGAATTTTCCACAGGGT
>JAHPZR010050621.1:25000-26652 GCA_019787425.1 Platygyra sinensis | reverse complement strand
AAAACTATCATTTACTCTGGGGAATTTAGTTATGTTATCGTCGGTGTAACAGTGTAACACCAATGTAACACTGTTACAAGATGCCTATTCCAAAAACTAAATAAAACCATCATTTACACCGGGGAATTTAGTTATGTTTTCGTCGGTGTAACAGTGTAACACCAATGTAACACTGTTACAAGATGCCTATTCCAAAAACTAAATAAAACCATCATTTATTCCGGGGAATTAAGTCATGTTTTCGTCGGTGTAACAGTGTAACACCAATGTAACACTGTTACAAGATGCCTATTCCAAAAACCTTTCCCTAAATCGGGCAGCATGTGAAATAAAAAGACTAGTAAATGTAAGTGTTGCATTATAACAGGCCTGCGCTCTATGCTTTTACCATGTTATGGAGTTCCATGTATCACACAAAATACTTGTAACTAGCCCGCATAGCAGTAGTTTCCTTCCCAAGCACACAAGAGACAAACAAAATGCTTCAGAGATATGGCTCATCCTCGGGGTAAAAACCTGTGACACTCACCAGTGACATAAAACAAAGAATTCAACATAATTATAGACCAAACCCTAACAATAGCTACAAAACAAAGAAAATCTTCACAGGTTTTTACACCAAAGTAAATCCAGAGAGGCAATGGGTTGTAGGGTGCAAATGTGACAACTTTTGTTTCCAAGTTTTTGTGTACCTCTGTCTCATTTCTCAGGAAGAAAATGATTACTGTACAGGGAAAAGAGAATATTTCAGCTCTCAGTATGCAGTCATTTTTTGGACATTCTCTACTATCAGGGAGTTAAAATGTGCTGTGAGTGAGCTGATCTGTCTGAAAAAAAGCAATAGTTTTGATATATAGGGAGATACATGTAAATATGCCAAATGTTATTTAATGGACTTCCCTTCTAAGTTAGCAGGGCATATTTTAATTTAGTTACTCCATTGGTTTTGTTTCTCAATGAGCACTGAAATGTGCATTTTTTTCAGTGAAAATGATACTGATTTTTTCCTCCATTATCAGGAAAAGTCCTAGAAAACTAGCTCAAGCCAAGTCAAGAGAAAAGATTGCAGAACTTTGTAAACCTGAGTCGGATGATACATTATCACCATCATCTAGTGACTCATCGTATTCAGAGTAAAACTATTAACTTATTTTTAAATTTATACATTAGTGTAGCAACTATTAATTTATTGTTGATTGGTAAGTATGATTAGTTTATTGCTGGTGATTTATATTTTAGATATAACACTGGATGAAGATACAAAATAATGTCATATGGTAACATGGTAGGTGTCTGTTAGACTGTAGATTCAAAATCAGTAGAAGAGTCAAATCTGTTAGATGTTCACAGGGGTCAGGTTTCAGCAAGAGGCCACTTGGAACTACTTAACTTTAGAAATAAAAACAGCTAGGTCCGATAAACAGTGTGTTACATTTATGCTTTAAATCTAAACTTCTCTGTTTGTACACTAATTGCACCATACTTTGATGAATCAGAAATTTGTACTTTATCTGTTTGGGCTTATTTTAAGCTACTGGTAACTTATTTATTTTAATTTAATACACTGTATGTAATCTACATTAAGAGAATTTATTTAAAGGGTTACCTATGGTGTAGGGTAATTCATGGGTATATGCATGTACACTAACTGT
>JAHPZR010050621.1:0-20000 GCA_019787425.1 Platygyra sinensis | reverse complement strand
TTTGCTTCTTGAATGGCTAAGGAAATTTAAAGATGGCACACTTACCTAGCGATCGAACGACTCCCAAGGTCATGGAATCAAACAATTCCCTCGCTCGATTGTGTTCATTCAAGGACGCCATCTTGAATCCAAGGCAACAATAGTTTTCTTTATCCCTAGTGGAGGGGATAGGGGGAACGTATTTATCACTGACCGACTCTTTGACCATTTTATGTGACAATTCACTATTGCAAACTTCATTTAGAGGAATTTTTCCAAACACTTTTTTAAAAAAAATTGAACAAAAGTATTAAATAATTATTAGCTTCTTTCTCGACTTCCACTGTCTGAAGCCCCTCCCCACCGGAATGGAAAATGCTGCATGTAGGAATCGCCGTGGGAATCTGGGTAGGAGAGACAGGCTTGTTTGCGACAAAATGGCGGCAAATTCGGAGGAGTCGCATGAAGAAAGGGTGAGTGATGAATTGCTAGAAACCAAGGGTCCTGTAGCACCCAGAAGTTTAACTGTGGAAGACGCCAGTGAAGACGAAAATGAAAACTCGGGTGATATTCTTGATGAACAGGACGACGAGGAAAGAAACGCTCTATTGGAACTGAAAAAGTGCAAGGACTGGCTTCAACAGCAGAAGATAAACCACGAGGCAGAACTGCTCGTCCGTAAGTACAGTTGTTAATTCTAACACATAAATGAATACCCTGGGTGCCAGAGGTTTTTTCTCGTTGGGGCGACAGAATTGAGCGGCGAAGCCGCGAGAAAAAAACTTCTGGCACCAACAGATAACAACCTCACTTCCACGCCGACGCCAATTTCCTTTGATTGACATTCGCAGTCATAACGGCCCGCTAATTATTCAGCGCATGGAGTTCGGCACGGAAACAAAAATAAAGCTTGCTTTTGGATAATTTCAGCCTTAAAAGTCAGCAAATGGTCCCAAATTACTCTCTGTATTCTTACAAATGTCCTCACTTCCATCTCTGAAAGATTTTGCCCCAATTTTGAGCAAATAAACATTCCTCCATGACGGGCGGCTATTTATTTATTTAGCTAACTTGACAAAACTCTCCTGAGGTAAATCCGGTTTGGGCAAGATCATCACGTACTTAACCAATAGCAGCCCTTTTAAGAAACGTTTTTTTTCAACCGACCAATCAGATTCCTAGGGTCAAATCTTGACTCTGGAGAAATAAATGGCAATGTGGTTGGATCAGCGTGCTCAAAAGACTTAACTTCCTGAGCCAGAGGTCTCTCGGCAACAAGCACTACTCGCTCTGACGCTCCTCGCCGATGGCGAGCGAGAAGACCTCTGGAATCCAGGGTAATGAATGGAAAGTTATTGACAAGGAGTCTTGCAACTCAGAAAAGTCTTTCAAAATAGTACAACTGCTCTTTGTTGATGAGACGCTTCCTCGAGTGATGAACTGTTTCCCGGGTATCCAATCAATGGAAATCGATGGTCGGAAAACCAATTGATCAATCGATATCAATCGATAAAATTAGTTAATTGGTATCGATTGGTATCGGTCAATCAATGATCAATCGATAACCACACAAAAATTGTTCATCGATTGGCATCAATAGGCACAGGATCCTGAAACAGATGTCACGCATGCTACTTGTCAGATCATCTGCCATTTTTAAGGAAGCCCTGGGGACGAAATTGGTAAAACAATTCCGACCCAGTCTTCTCCGTGCAAAGAATACACCCCTTTGCACATGTACTCGAATGTCACGTCATTGCAGAGGCTTTGCTGAATATAGGCGCATCGTCAAAGGCTATATCATCTTTGCCTTTTTGAGGTGAATGGCGGTGTCAAAGTGTTCACTGCAAACAAGAAGAGGGGAGAACGTGGAAACGCATGTAAAATTGCGAGGAGAGTATTATTCTCGTGTTGACATTAAAATGAAATTTGTGTCAATTCCAATTCCGTCAATCCACAACCAATCGATACCAATTTAATAATAGTTTAATACTTACCTATCGATTGGTATTGATAATTGATACCAATCAATAACCACACGAATCTTCGCTATCGATTGGTCATCGATTATCAATATCAATTGATTAATTGGTATCGATTGATATTGTGGGAAACGCTTGCCTCCAAAAATAACGATTCCCCAGGAATCTCACAAAAGGGAAAAATAATTCAGGGCAAATAATACTCACAGATCCACAGCAGGTTTATTGGCTCACAGGCTCCTTCTCAACTGGTTAACACAACTGGTTTGGTAAACTTCCCTCGACTGGTTTACAAGCTAGGTCAACAAACTCTCAACTGAAGTCTCGACTCAATTCTCAACTGAACGCAAAACACTGGACGCTTATCTGTTATACTCTACAATGCATGCAATGTTCCATGAGAGCGTACTAAAGGTTGATTTCCGGTCCTTGACACATATCATCGTCGGCTATTTAACAAAACTACTTTTATTGCACGAAATTGATATCCCACATGGGTTTCCTATCATCAAGTTAAGTCTGCTTAAATCACGCAGTCTCTAATGCTAGCGCCAGTCTCTGACAATATCGATTGTCATCGATCATCGATTCCATCGATTGGATACCCCGGGACTGTTTTTATCCTCTTGTGGTACGTTGGCCAGAGGGGAGGGGACTTCAGCTATTTGCATTTGTTTATACCACAGACTAGCCAGGTTGATATTTTATGCTAGCTGCTTTGTATTTTGATGGCAGTAAACAGGGTACACTGTGCATTGAAAAATGTCCTGCTATATTTACCAGTTCACATCATGGGGGATCTCTGTTTTTTGGGTAAAAAAGCTCAAACTTGTTGTCTGTTTGTTATTTAGGACGCCTTCAGCAGCATATTGAGGACCTACAGCCTTCATCAAGTGAGTCATCACAATCAGACCTATATGAAAGGTGTGTACATGTATCAGGGCTCAAAGTTAATTTTTTAATCCACTTGCTAAGTTTTGCCAGTAAGAATTTTTCCACTAGCAAACTGGTGAGACCACTAGCAAATTCTTTTTAAATGTTTGGTAAACCTGCATGGTTCTAACTTGCAAACGTTTGCTAGTTGATATTTTTCTCACTTGCAGATTATCAAAGCAGCCTCATTCAATAATTAACAAATATTTTAATGTTATATTTTAATATTGATTTATGGTAGGATATCCAAGTTGCAAGATCAGCTCTATTCCCTTTCAACAGCCCGATCATACAAGAAGCTGGTGCTAGACAGGTTAGTTGCTGCATATTGCCCTCTTTAAGAAAGTTATAGTTATGACTAGTGTATGGTGAGTTACAGCGACAAGGGTGCAAGTCCTATGAATGTTACGCTCAAAGAAGTGCTTAGATGCACATGAACCAAAAAATTGAGAAAATTATTTTCATAAGTCACCTCATGATTCTGATAATAAGCCTCTTCCAGTCCACCTTAGACTCCTCCTGCGAAACCTTTGGCTCTCCTGGAAATAAGCCCTCACAAACTCAGATTCAAATGCCTCCTTTGGTAAGCCCCTCTCCCTACTGCTCTACACCAAGCCTGATGTTTGATGAAGTACCCTTTGTTTCATGTAGTCTGCCTTATTAGAAATAAAAATATAATAACAAAGGAGGCATCTTCTGTTTCTCTGATAGGCTCCTGTGTGGTGACCAATTGATCAAAACATTGTTCCCAGATGTTGTGACAGATTCTCCAACAGAAGAACAAAATGAAGAAATGAAGTAAGTTGTGCATAAATCTTAGTAATTTATATGTTTGTAGGAGTGAACAGGAACTTATTTAAATGCTCCCCATGGAATGTTATATACTACCCATGGTGTCTACAACTATGGTTAATACATACCAGTGGGAAATTCTTGTAAAGTGTAGAACCTGCTTGGGCTTTTCAATTCTGGATTTTTACCAAATTTGTAAAATCAGTTCTCATTCAATACCTCTACTGTCACAGTAAATTCCCAATTAGACATTTTCAACTCTGTGCAAAATGTTGAAGAATAATTCTATCCATAGAGCGGTTTTCAATCAAGTGTTGTAGAACCAAAATCAAACCAATTATTTACCAATTAGACTACAGTGGAACCTCGATTTAACGAACCTATATTTAACAAAGTCCTGGATATAACGAACAATATTCTGCGTCCCGGCCAAAATTACAGTAAAATTTATGGAATAGAACCTCAATATAATGAACCTCGATATAACGAACCTCGATATAACGAATTCCTAGATAATGAACATAATCCGGAAGCCCAAACGAATTACAATGTCAACACGCAACAGAAGATAAACGCTGAACAGATCAACAGTCAACAAATCCTTTATTCCTGATGGTAAAGAGAAAGCAACCTATCAGTCAACAGCTTATTATTTGTCATAGACATTGGCACTATACTATTTCCACAGAAGTCACCTGTGTTACAAATCAATCATTAACTATGACCTCAGTATAACAAACATTTTGGTTGTTTCCCCTCCAATTCGTTATATCGAGGTTTTCGATATAACAAACCCTCCATTTAACGAACAAATTTGGCCAGTCCCCAGCGACTTCGTTAAATCGAGGTTCCACTGTACTTAGGCCATCTCAAACCGTAGTAAAACCAAAACCAAAACCACTGAAAGTAATTGTCTAATTACTTTTATCACTCAAATGAAAGCCGCTCTAGAAGCTAACATACTCTTTCAATTACTGGTAATTTGCTTTTTGTCAATTGATGACCCTTATTGTAGGCAGGCAATGCATGCAGACATAATTTGTAGCATAGTCCATTAACATGCTTTCCAGGTTCTTGGTGCTGTTATCACTTAACTTTTAGCCCGTATTTACAAAGGAAACAAGTGTATTAACTTGTCTTTTTTAAGAGTTAATTTGTGTCAGCAATGAATCCTATGAATGCCTTTCACTTAAATGTTTTTCATTTTTTCCAGCACTTTTGCCAAATTATGTGAAAAACAGAACAAGCTTAGTAGTGAGATCCTTGTGGAACATGAGGTTAGAATAAGGCTTTTCCATTTTTTCCTACATGTAGATTTGCACCTTCCTTATGATATAGAATATGTCCTAAAAGATTGCAGAAAAAATGCTTGTTGTTGTTTTTTTTTCTTTTAAGTGGACCTAGAACAGCTGTTGTGTGGTTTTTGAAACTTAATTGCCTTATTTCAAACCTAACCTTCTACAATCTAAAATTCATTTGCTTATCTAGCCAGAAAATGATTAGTCCAGACCAGATCAGCAATTTATAACTGACCAATATGAAATTTGAGGTTAACAATAGCCTGGGAGATCAAAACAATTCTTCTCTGATCAACCAAGAGGAAAACTGTTCATCTTGGATCAGAATATCTTACCTGTTTCCACTTATTTATGTCACTAAGAATACAATTTTTTTAATTTTTTTTCAGGCCTTATCAGAAGCCCAAACTATGTTAGACAGGCTAAAGCAAGAAAGTTATGGTCAGTCAAGGTGTATTTATTTCAGCAAGTGATCAGCCTTTGATCCTGTTTATTGTAATTTATATAATAACCAAATCAATGACATGCTCTGATTGGTCAATCAGCTATGGTTTATTGTGCTGGTAAACTCATGGAAAAATCTTGCATTTTCTGAATTAATATAAAAAAGCAATAGACCGCAAGTTTTTATGGTTTAGAGGCTGATAAACCACTTGGGATGTTGGTAGAACACTTGAGGAATTCTCCTGGGAAAATAGGGCCAGGCTTGCGTTTTAGTAGTGAATAAAACTTAACTTGAACATCAGTTTGAGACTTTTCTACATGTCCTTTTAACAGAGATAAAAAAGAAAAACCGAGGACTTATGAAACAGATTCAGGTGGGGATGTTTTTACATAAAATCACTATAATATAGAAACATTATTCTATTTGTAACACTTTTCCTACTAATACTTAGGACTCAAAAACTTCCTTCAATGGAGCAACCTTGAAAAGTTTTAAACAAGACCTTTAACCCATTGACTCCTGTGCCACCCGTAACCGGCCGTGACGAGCCTTGGCCTTTCTTCCACTTCTGACGTCATCACTTTTGACCAAAATTGGCATCATCTATACTCAACTTCTACAGGAGGAAAAGATCTTTCCAATGATGCCCAGATCAGAGTGACTGGCCTAATGGAGCCTGAGATATGCACAAAAATGCTCAAAAAGTCGAGTGAAAAACTCAGAGCAAAATTTCCTGCCATTACACCTGGCTGCTCCATGGTAGAAATTGCCCGCCTCGATGACGCTTTCTTAGAAGTTTTTTAACCGCAAGCAAGCCTAGTAGAAGGGCAATCATTGCAGCAAAAAGAAAACAAAAGGAGAAAAAAGGAAAGGGGAAAAAATAAATTCAAAAATCAAAAAACCCAAAGGCGTAGGTCACCTTCTCGTCCAAAATTTTGATTTCTGCGCACGCCCGAGCCACAATGACGTAAAACGCGATGCCAGTGGCAAGAAGGGCTAGCTGTCGTGTTGCAAATGCATTTTCGACCAGATTCAAGCTAATTTGACCAAGATCCAGCCCCAGAACCACCAAAATGTCCAATAAACGCATTTTTGGCAAAAAGCTCCAGGAGTCAATGGGTTAAAGTACGGCAGAGGGAAGACAGAGAAAAAAAATGAACAACGTTTACATGCAGGATTGAGTTGCAACATAGTTAGTCGACTAACTATGGTTGCAAAGTTATGCTCAGACGAAATTTTGTTACTTCAGCCAATGGTTTTATGATTCTACAACGATTTTTTTGAAGAAACTATACCTTTTTGGCTCGCCTTTTCGTTTCCAGGTTAGTACGCCGTCTTTGTTAACTCCTCTCCTTGCAACGTTTATAGTCTGCAAGAACATCAGATGTGTTCTTTTTGGTGCTGAATTTAGCGAGCGAAGATGTTGGCTGCTTTTACTAGTTATAGGGTCTTTAAAAAGTTGTTGTTCGCAGATATTTTTGTCGCACTGTTACAACACAACCTACAGATCTAGTAGTTTTACATTGCTGATGTGTTAAGGCTGGTTCTCACCAGCGCATAAGCATAAGCATAAGCCGACATACGCAGAAGGAGTAAGATCTTGATAATTAGCACCTTTTTTTAGGGAAATTTCCAACAAAAGGTGCTAATTATCAACATCTTACTGCGTCTGCGTATGTCGACTTATGCTTATGCTTATGCGCTAGTGAGAACCAGCCTTTACTGAATCCTGAATATGATTTGTAGCCTGACGCTTATAACCTGATTTTTGCCCAATCCGACAGAAATTGAAGGATGAAAAGGAAAATGTTCCATCCTCGAGTACAGACAATGCTGTAATGCAAAAGTAAGTATCAAAATGAACCGAAATATCAATGAACGTCAGGAGTACAAGGTCAGGGACATGTTGGATTTTTTCTTTTTTTTTTAATGCAGTCGAACCTCCTAACGGTCACCTCTCTACAACTGCCAGTTTTCTTCGTCCCCAAGGCAACCGTTGTGGAGTGGTTCGACTGTAATTACAAAAGCCTTCATTTATTATCTTTCCTGTCATTTTTTCACGTTCTGTGGTTTTCCACGCAAATTTACAATCTGTCGAACTGTTTAAAAGTCGATCAGTATGGAGCAACATTCAAGCAAAATTCCATTGTGCGAGTGTTGCAGACAACAATAAATACATGCGTATAGACTATTGATTGCCTTTCGTTTGGGTTTTGCAAGCCGTGTTCCTCGAGCGAAGTAGTTTTTTAAGCCTCACGGTTCACAATTTGTGATTCCAAACGTACAGGAGCGCGCCGCTTAAGCCGATTTGTTTTTCCAGTCCTCGTTCACGCGTCTTTTCCTGGTGCTAACCAAAATCTATGAACCTTGAACGGCACTTAACCCTCAGGGTTTTGGTTTCTCGATATGCAACTAATTGGCAAATTGAAGTAACGCGTGCGGATATTCTTTTTCAGATTAAAACAACAGATAGCACTGAAAGTAGAAAAGATTGACATCGTCAGAAATGTTTTTCAGGTAGGTCACATGGCGCTTGCTATTTCCAAGGTGTAAGAACAGCCCTGGCTTTCGGTAAAAGTCAAAATTATCCGGCAATTCTTACTGTAGGAACAGGTTTTTTAAGAAACTGTTGAGCTCCGTCGGCGAGTAAGTGAAATACTGCTTAGCAATTTGTCATTTTAAAAGTGATTAAGGTAAATTAAGCATCAAAGCGAGCTAGTGAAGCTGGTGTTTTGAGCGTTAGCCCATCGTCAACGCAAAGTTCTTGTTGTTCTCTCCATTCCGTTAATATCCTGAAATATTATGAGTAAGGAAGGGAAGACACCCATAGAGACTACAGTCGTGGCCAATATAAATCAGTAAAATATCGAGACCACCTTCCCGCCAGTTTAACGATAGTAAAAGTGGCACGTTTGGTTTTAGCGCCAATTCATCGTCGATTCGGGGAGGAGTTTTACTTCTCGTTTTATTATATTACTGAGAAAATTACTTCATTGTGACTGGTTGAAGTGAAACTAACGCGTGCGCTTTCGTCATTTTCTCAGTCATGGAATGAATGAGTAATCGTCTGAAGGCTCGCCCGAGCAATTAGGGTTTACACAACGAGTGGTATTTAAAATTGCAGTTTGAGATAATTTCCAAATGACGATCAAACATAGTGTAAATCATTAGTTACACAGCCACTCTTATTCACACGATCACCTAAAGGTATTCCGACAGTCCAGTTACTGGACCAGCAGGAAACTACAGCGGGGTTCCGATTTCTCAAACCATCCAAGCAAAACGAAATATTCGTTTGAAAAATCGAATAGTTCGAGAAATCAGGGGTAAATTTACAATGTTCCACTGAGGTGATGAGGGAAAGGACGTCTTGTGGTTCGAGTAATCGGGAAGTTCGAAAAATCCATTGTTGCTTGAAATCGGTATTTTCAGTAGGCACCACATATATCCTATTCTCATAAGGTTCTTGTTGCTGTCTTGTGCTGTCTTGTTTCAGGGTCTCGTCGTAGGAAGTGGTATCGACTGGGCGTCTGATGATGAGATGAGGCGTCTTGTTCTCAGTCTGGGAGAAACGCTGAAGTTTGCCGCGACGTGACCGTTCAGAACTTGAGCAATCAACGTTTAGCATCAGTGAGTCAAGTAGGAATCCAACGACTAACCTGACTGAGTGCAGAGGACAAGTACGAATCAATTTATTGAAGTAACTGAGTGATATGTTGTCATCAGAAAACACTTGGACATGTTTTCAAGACTCTTCATTTAGGCATACGTAAAGATAAACTTGAAGAACCTGATAATCATTTCTAATAACAGCAACTAGGAGAACCCAATCCCTGCTAGACTGTAGATACTTTTGTTTAGTCAATGATTTTCCATGCGTTTCTATAAATGTGCAAGGTAACGTTAGGCCGGGCATTATGCGTGATGTTTTTTTTTTTTTTTTTTACAATGTGAGGCACTTACACTACTAACGATACTACACTCTACTTACAATACAACACTCTACTGACAGTACTTATTTACAATGTGAGGTGCTTACTCTGCTAGCAGTGCAATACTCTACTACATATACACATACTTTTACGTACCTACTATATACAGGGGTGGGGCGGGGGGGGTTGGGGAGGGGGTGTAAGGTAAATTTCTATGACACGAGCTTCTAACTCAAAAAGGACAAAAAAAAATTCAATTAAAATATTTTCTCCACTGATTCATTGAAAAAGTTAGCTTTATATATGTTGCATATCGAACCGGGGAAATCAGAAGGGAATGCATGATAGGAAGGAAAGAGCAAAAAGAGAGAGAGACCCTAAACTGGTAAAAGTTATTAAAGGAAAAAAGGTTCGATTTCTTTCTTGTATTGTTGTAAAAACGGCTTAAAATTTTCGATAGTTGGAATATTTCCTTTGCTTCTGCAAAGCCAAATGTAGAATCTTGCAAGCAGGAAAACAAAGTTAATTACAGCCTTGTTTTTTGAAGTATCAGGCTTTAGGCTCAAGACGACAAGATTGTTAAGAAGATAGTCGTTGGATAGACAGTTACGGTCCTTTAGAGAGGCGATAAGGCATTTCCAAAAATGTTCTATTTTTCTACAGAACCAGAAGAGGTGCGTGAAATTTTCAGCTTCCTCATGGCAAAAAGTACAACTAATGTCATCTTTGTATCCCATTTTGACTAAGGATACATTTGTTGCCAAAATTTGGTGAAGGAATCTAAATTGAAATTCAATCAGTTTGGTGCTTTTAGTACATTTAATAGCAGTCATGTACGCGTCATGCCAGATTAGATTGCGAGCCTCTGGGAAAACCTTGGCCCATTTCTCTTGACTAGAAATTTTATGGTTACATTTTGCTTCCACCAGTTTTAGATAAGCCAGTTTGCTGGGCTTTTTCGATTTTAAAAAGGCGGTTGCGAAAGACTCTTGTTCTTTACCATTTAGTGGTATACTAGGTGGTTTTTTATTTTTCCAGAGCTCTCGGAGGGTAGATGTCATTCCATATAGTGTCAAAGGGCATACCTTGGTATGATACTTGCTTTCAAATTCTGTTTGTGACAAGAAAGTCAGTACTAGGTTGTTGCTTTACGATTTGGTTCACATGAAGAATGCTCATTTGATACCAGCTTTTATAAAAAACCGGTTTATCCATGATTCTAATCAAAGAATTATACCATAAGCTTTGTGTGAGGAAGGACTCTACCGTTTCTATCGAGCCTTGAAAGTTTAATTCAGACCATATCTCGAGAATCTCTTTCAGAAAGGGGCTGAGATTGATGGCAAGCTTCTTTGAATCTTTAATGTCAAGGTTGCCCCTAAACACAGTCTGGCCTCGAAGTTTTTCAAGCTCAGCATCAAAAAAAATTTTCCATTTCCCCTTGTTACTTTCGTCCAGGTACTTTCTAATCCACACAGACTTAAGGGCTTTATTAAAAGAAGCTATATCAATCATTCTAAGTCCTCCGTTGCCATAGTCTTGGGTGATAACGTTTCTCTTGATTTTATCACCTTTACTGTTCCAAAGGAATTCAAAAAAGAGGTCATTCATTTGTTTTATAATCTGAGAATTTACTTGAAGAGGCGATAAAAGATGAATTACTTGAGATGCAATCAGCTCTTAAGGACTGTTATTTTCCCAATGAGACTTAGTCTACGAACTGACCAGGAGCCCAAGCAGTTACGCATTTTTTTCTATTTTTTCGGAGAAGTTAAGTTTGGTTGTAATTTCCTGGTGGGTTGATAGCCAAACTCCGAGCACTTTAACTTTTGTATTTTGCCAGTTGAAATCTTTCTCAGAGTACAGTTTTTCACTTTTGCCGGCACAAGAGCCTATCCAAAGAGCTTCAGTCTTTTTACTGTTTAGTCTGAGACCTGAAACTTTCTCAAAGCTTTCTAAGACTCTCAGGACTTCGGAGAGTGACTTTTCAGAACCGTCAAGAATTAAAGTTGTATCGTCAGCATATTGGCTTAGTTTAATCTCAGTATCCTTAACCATTAATCCCTTATGTCTGCATTCTTCCGGATTGCTTTTTGCCAGAATTTCTGCTGAAAGAATAAAAAGGTAAGGGGAGAGAGGACAGCCTTGGCGGACACCCCTGTGGACCGAAAAGAAGTTACTTGCCCAGCCATTGTTCATATACATAATACATATTATGCGTGATGTACCAAATGATTAAATCCATCTAATTATATCGTAGGTTTAATGATACAGTAACCGTCTTATACCCGGATACGTAAAACTTGGCTGTTTGACCTCAGCAAGAACCAGTTCGCAGTCTCACCTTTTTAAAATAGGGTGCAAAATAACAATCGTTATATTACAATGTTTTGTGTGACGTCTGGTGTCAATAATTCTTGTTTAAAATACCATTTTTGTTATAACCATTCCGCTTTGAAACTTTTATGAAGTTACTGGGTAATCAATTTGAATTTTTAATATTTTCCGGCAAGACTGGAGCCGCACTGACTTCTAAACCGTTTTGTCCATGGCAAAAAAAGTCTGTCCAGTGGCTCATCAACGTGCAGCGTGTACTGTCTACAGTATGTGCTCAGCACTCTTCCACCAGGATGGGGTTGCTAGGTTTCACAGTCTACCAGTCCTCCCCTCCCTGCCCCCCAGCTTTTTGTCAATGTTGGTCCTAGTGATGTGCCGTCCGTGCCCCAGTTTGTGTAAACTGCGTGCATTTGGTCTTTATTCCTCATCACACTTGCAGACTGGAAAAGTTAGACTTCTGCGGTATTAATTATGATTTGTGTTGCGCTCTTGGGGTGGAGAGAGCTGAAAAGGGGAGGCGGTCTGGAACGCGGCACCCCAATCGATAGTGAGTAGAGCGCACTAACACCTAGGCCGCTCGTGCTGCAAAATACCTATACAGGTATATTGTGATTTGTTATGACCAGTAACAAACAAGTGTTCTTCTTTGTTGTTGGTGACGTGGGGGCAGGAAGTTATGGAGTGTGATCTCTATCTCTTTAAAGTGATATGTCGACATTCAGAGTGTGATACCACACAAACTCGTTTTTGGAGTGTTTTGTTTCTTTCATGTTCTCCTCTGCGCGCCGCCTTCCGGACGTCCTCTTCTCTTCCACAAAGATTTGTGTTTACGTTTACGGGCCAGATTTTTTCCACAATGGGATGAATGCGGGGCGGAAGTCGTCAACTTTTTACCTTAATCGCTTGCACACTTGCACCTTGCTGTTGGTCAATTGTCTCGCTCGTTGACCACCACAATGCATGCATGCCTTCTTCTTTTGGTGGCGGTTTACACTATACCACTGTATTTGCTCCTGGAATATTGGAACTAACTTTGGGTTTGTGGAGCTGTAGGGCGGGGTATCGCTCCGTTTTGGACCCATCCCTTCTTTCAAACAAATTTGTTCCGGCCTTCAAGAATCTATCTAGTTTGCCAGCCCGTTTTGCTTGTGCAAGGATTGACGCCTCTATACAAGAAAGCTATATCGTCAGCATAATCGCACCCAAAAGAATCAGGCTCTTGATTGTAACCTGAAGGCCCTCAGTCGTCAAAAAAATATGAAGGAGAGCCTTTAAAAAGGACATCGTGTGAGGCCTGTGTTCCTGTGACTGATGTTGAAGTCTGCCTAGGCTTGATGATGCGTCGGATATAACATATGCAAGTGAATCAACGAAGTTGATATTTTGGTATTTAGTCATCTTTGCAAAACACTCAACTACCACATGTCTCGTACTCGGCGTATTCCATCCAGCTACAGGGAATTGTGGAAATCAAGACTCATATATAGATGGCTCATCGAGCTTGGCAGTTACATGAATATAGAGCGAAAGAATTATTATTGTATTCTCCTTGAAACACGAGAGGTAGCCCATTAGAGAGCGGGGCGTAAAAGGTAGACCGAGATTTAAGGTACTCTGAACAGTTGTGACTCATTGCAGAACGTTTTTTCAAGCATCGTTTTTTTTTTTTTCTGAAAAAGGCTACCGGCAGTGATTTGAATTACCTGTAAAATAGCTAAGCCTAATTTGAAACACTCCCTTCAGTGTGGTGCAGACTTGAAGAAACGTGATTGCAAACATATGAAAAGAAAAAGAAAGCGCGATCTGTTACGAGGACTCTGCATAGTTACTGAAAAGGAAACTAATATTTGTCACTCACTAGCAGTTAAGAGATTACATCTGTGAACAACTTTTTGCTCTCCAGACAATGGATTTTAGTAAAACCCGCACAGAACAGCGTTCTGTTCGACCTTCCTTACACCAGGTTGGAAGACAGCTTCCTGCTACTTTTCAAGTGCTTCACTTTTTGAAATGTAAAGTGTTATGAAAACATGTTATTCCTGATGCTTTTTGTGAATGGCGAAAAGATAGCCTTGGTGAGCGTTAAGCAAACTCTTTTCGATTTATTTCTATTTGAATGGTCATCGAGCGAGCAAGATATCAGTGACCGTTGATAGATGTGCAGAAATGTTTCGCTCATTTGCTTGCGGCTTACCTCGCCTAAAAATACAACGAACATTTTAGAGAATACGGCGAACATTCCACTTGAGCGCCGAATTGTGGCACATTTATTACAGGAAAATTCCTAGACGGTTTACAAATGGAAATAAAGCGTTTGTGCGTCATAACTTAAAACTGTACTCTAGATAAAGATTTCAACTGGCAAAATACAAAGTTAAAGTGCTCGGAGTTTGGCTATCAACCCACCCAGAATTAACAACCACTAACTTCTCCGAACATAAAAAAAAATGCATCACTCTTGGGCTCCTGGTCATTTCGTGACTACCGTCTTCTTGGGAATACCAGTCCTATAAAGATCTTGAATTGCCTCTCGAGTAATTCATCTTTTATCGCCTCTTCAAGTAAATTCTCAGATTATAAACCAAAAAAAAAAAAATTTGAAAAAAATTGACGGTCTCTGTCTTTTTTGAATTCCTCTCTGGAACAGTAAGGTTGTACAAATCAAGAGAAACGTTTATCACCCAAGACTATGGCAACGGAGGACTTTAGAATGCTTTGATATAGCTTCTTTCATAAAGCCCTTAAGTCTGTGTGGATTAGAAAGTTACCTGGACGAAAGTAACAAGGGGAATGGAAAATATTTTTTTGATGCTGAGCTTTGAAAACTTCCGAGCCGACTGTGTTGTAGGGGCAACCTTGACATTAAAGATTCAAAGAAGCTTGTGGCATCAATCTCAGCCCCTTTCTGGAAAGGGATTCCTCGAAGATATGGTCTGAATTAAACTTTCAAGGCTCGTGTAGAAACGTGTAGAGTCCCTTCCCTCACACACACGCGTATGGTATAATCTTTCATTAGCATCATGGATAAACCGGTTTATTTTCTATAAAAGCTGGTTAATCACAATGAGTCATCTCTCATGTGAACCAAAGTCCGTAAAGGAACGACCTAGTACTTGCTTTCTTGTCACGAAACAGAATTTGAAAGCAAGTCTCATACTCAATCGTGTGCCCTTTGACACTATATGGAATTGACATCTACCCTCCCGAGAGCTCTGGACAAAATAAAAAACCACCTATTATACCATTAAATGGTAAGAAACAAAGAGTCTTTCCGCGTGCACCGCCTTTTTAAAATCGCAAAAGCCCGCAAACTGGCTTAATCTAAAACTGGTGAAGCAAAATGGTAACCATAAATTTCTAGTCAAGAGAAAATGGGCCAAGGTTTTCCCCAGAGGCTCGCAATCTATCTGGCATGACGCGTACTTTGAACTGCTATTAAATGTACTAAAGCACCCTAAACTGATTGCAATTTCAATTTAGATTCCTTCGACCAAATTTGGCAACAAATGTATCCTTGTCAAAATGGATACAAAGATGACATTAGTTTACTTTTTGCCATGAGGAAGCTGAAAATTTCACGCCCTCTTCTGGTTCTGTATAAAAATAGAACATTTTTGAATGCCTTTCGCCTCTCTAAGACAAAAAAAAATTCAATTAAAATATTTTTCTCCACTGATTCATCATTGAAAAAGTTAGCTTATATATGTTGTCATATCGAAACAGGGGGGGGGGAATCGAAGGAATGCCTGAATGGAGGAAAGAGCAAAAAGAGAGAGAGACCCTAACGGTTAAAAAGTTATTAAAAGGAAAAGGTTCGATTTCTTTCTTGTATTGTTGTAAAACGCGCTTAAAATTTTTCGAGTAGTTTGGAATATTTCCTTTGCTTCTGCAAAGCCAATGTAAATCTTGAGACAAGAGAAACAAAGTTAATTACGCTTGTTTTTTTTGAAGTATCAGGCGTGGAGGCTCACGGGACGCCAAGATTGTTAAGAGACAGTCGTTGGATAGACATGTTACGGTCCTTTCGAGAGGCATAAGGCATTTTCCACAAAATGTTCTATTTTTCTACAGACCAGAAAAAAAGAACAGTGCTGATTCTCAGCTTCCTCATGGCAAAAGTACACTATGTCCTCTTTGTATCGCCTTTTGTGTAAGGATACATTTGTTGCCAGAATTTGGATGTAAGGTGCTAATTGAAATTCAATCAGTTTTGGTGCTACTTTAGTACATTTATAGCATTCCATGTCGCGTCATGCCAGATTAGATTGCGAGCCTCTGGGAACACCCTTGGCCCATTTCTCTTGACTAGAATTTTATGTTTACTTTTGCTTTCACCAGTTTTTAGGATAGCGTTTGCTGGGCTTTTATCGTTTTAGGATTGCAAGACATACTTTTCTTTCCATTTAGTGTATACCCTAGGTGGTTTTTTATTTTTAACAGGCTCCTCGGTGTTTAGATGTCATTCCATATATGGTGTGCAGAGTGGCATCCTTGGTATGATAATGCTTTCATAATACATTGTTTTGTGGGACATGAAAGTCAGTACTATTTGTTTGCTTTACGATTGGTTTCACATGAAGAATGCTCATTTGGAATACCAAGCTTTTATAAAAAACCAAGGGTTATCCAGAAATTTGTGTTTTTTTCCCCCCCCTACAAAGATTATACCATAAGCTATTTTTTGGGGGGGGGGGGGGTTTTTGGGGGGGGTGGTTTGTGGTGTTTGGTTGGAGGCTCTCCGTTCTATCGGACTTGTATTTGGTTGCGAGAAAATATCTCGGGGAATCGTGGTGACAGAAAGGGCTGAGATTAATGGCAAGCCTTACTTTGAAATCTTTTAATGTCAAGTTCCACTAAAAACAGTCTGGCCATCGAAGTTGTTCAAGCTCAGCATCAAAAAAAATTTTACATTTCCCTTGTTACTTTCGTCAGTACTTTCTAATCCACACGACTTAAGGCCTTTATTAAAAGCGCGTGCTTATCAATCAGTCTAAGTCCTCCGTTGCCATAGTTCTTGTTGATACAAAAAATTTCTCTTGATTTATCACCGTTACTGTTCCAAGGATTCAAAAAAGAGGTCATTCATTTGTTTGATTAATCTGAATTTACTTGAAGAGCGATAAAGATGAATTTACTTGAGAGCTCAAGCTCTTAAGATGTATTTGCCCAATGAGACTTAGTCTTACGAACTGACTAAAAAAAAATGGAAGTCCAAGCAGTTATGTCATTTTTTTTATTTTTTTCCGGAGAATTTAAGTTTGTGTTGTAATTTCCTTGTGGGTTGATAGCCACTCCGACCTTTAACTTTTGTATTTTGCCAGTTGAAATCGTATATCAGTACAGTTTTTTCACGTTTTATATGCACGCAAACGCAATTAATCTTCCCTTTGGTTAAACCGTTCCCTAGGAATTTTTCCTGTATCAACTGTGCCACCAAGTTTTCGGCGTCTCAATGTGAATTGTTGCCGTTTTATTCTCCTAAATGTGTCGTTGTATTTTGTTAGCCGCGGTAAGCCGCATAGCAAATGATAACGAACATTTCCTCACATCTATGCAACGGTCACTGATATCTCTCGCTCGATGAACATTCAAAATTAGAAATAAATGCGAAAGGAAACTGTTTGCTTAACGCTCACACCAGGCTATCTTTCGCATTCCCAAAAAGCATTCAGGACTTAACAATCAGGAAATTAACATTGTTTTTTTATTAATTTCATAAGTATATTATATTTTTATTAATTATTATAATTATTATTATTAGTCTATTATTATTATTGATTATTATTTTATTAATTAATTTATTAGTATTATTATTATTTTAATTATTAGTATTATTATTTCATAACACTTTCCATTTCAAAAGTGAAGCACTTGAAAAGTAGCAGGAAGCTGTCTTCCAACCTGGTGTAAGGAAGGTCGAACAGAACGCTGTTCTGTGCGGGTTTTACTAAAATCCATTGTCTGGAGAGCAAAAAGTTGTTCACAGATGTAATCTCTTAACTGCTAGTGAGTGACAAATATTAGTTTCCTTTTCAGTAACTATGCAGAGTCCTCGTAACAGATCGCGCTTTCTTTTTCTTTTCATATGTTTGCAATCACGTTTCTTCAAGTCTGCACCACACTGAAGGGAGTGTTTCAAATTAGGCTTAGCTATTTTTACAGGTAATTCAAATCACTGCCGGTAGCCTTTTTCAGAAAAAAAAAAAAACGATGCTTGAAAAAACGTTCTGCAATGAGTCACAACTGTTCAGAGTACCTTAAATCTCGGTCTACCTTTTACGCCCCGCTCTCTAATGGGCTATCGCGTGTCAAGAGAACTCTAAGTTCTTTCGCTTTATCCATGTAAAATGTGCGTCCGTGACCTCTCATATATACATATGCGGTCTTGTATCTCACAATTTTCCCTGTAAGCGATAGATACGCCGAGTATAAGACATGTGTTTATTGCAAAGATGACTAATTACACAAATACACTTCGTTGATTTCACTGCATATGTTATATCCGAGCATCATCAGCCTCTAGCAGACTTCCCAGCAGTCCGGGTGCACAGGCTCCACGGTCCTTTTAATCTCTCCTTACAATTGTGTTTACACCTGATGGCCTTCAGTTTACATCATAGCTATTGCGTTGTGTGTGTATTATGCTGAGAATTATGCTTTTCGCGGTCATAGAGCGTTGCACAAAGCAAAACGGCTGCACTTAGATAGATTCCTTGCCGGGGGGGCGCGAACAAATATGTTTGAAGCGGAGTCACGAGCGATACCCGCCTACAGCCCCACAACCAGTTCCAATACAGTGAGCAAATACAGGGTCAAAACCGCAAAAGAAGAGCATGCCATGCATGGTGGTCCCGAGACAATGACAACAGCGAGGTGCAAGACGATTAGGTAAAGTTGACGATTCGGCCGCCTTATATCCCCATTGTGGAATTCTGGCGTAAACACAAACTCTTTGTGGAAGAGGCGGAAAGAAACGTGCACTCAAACCGAGTTTGGTGTGTGATCACGCTCAATGTCGGCGGTCGTCACGTAAAGAAGATCACACTCAAGAATTAACTATCCGGCCCTCCACTTCACCAACACAGAGAGAAACCTTTGTTTGTTTACTGGTCATGAAATCACAATATCCTGATAGGTTTTTGGCAGCACGAGCGGCCTAGGTGTGAGTGCGCTTCTACTCCACTATCGATTGGCCCGCGTTGTCCGCCCGCCTCCCTTTTCAGCTCTCTCTCACCCAAGAGTGCAACCAAATCGAATAATACCGCAGAAGTCAACTTTTCCGTCTGCAATGATTGAGAATAAAGACCAAATGCACCGCAGTTTACACAAACTGGGCACGGACCGGCACATACTTAACCACATGACAAAAAGCTGGGGGTCAGGGAGGCGGTAGACTTGTGAGAACTAGCTCCCATCCCTGGAGAGTGCTGAGCCTTACTGTTCTCAGTGACACCTTCTCGCCCGTTGATGCTCCATGACAGACTTTGGCCATGTGTCGATAAACGTGTGAGAACGTGTGCGTGCTCACAGTCCGCTGAATAATTAAAAATTCACATTGATTCCCAGTAACTTCATAAAAGTTTCAAGGCGGATGGGTCTTAACAAAAATGGGTATTTTATAACAAGATTATTTGACACCAATCGTCACACAAAAATTGTAATATACGACTTGTTATTTTGGGGGGCACCCTTTTAAAAGGTAGACTGCGAACTGGTCCTTTGCTGAGGTCAACAGCCAGTTTTACGTATCCTGGGTCTCACGTACTGTTCATTTAAACCTACGATATAATTTAGCATGGATTTTCTCATTTGGTAACATCACGCATAATATTATTATGGTTGTTATGACATGCTGGGCAGTACTTTCTTTCGGTCCACAGGGGGTCCCGCCAGCTGTCCTCTCTCCACTTCCTTGTTTTATTCTTTCAGCAGAAATTTCTGGCAAAGCCAATCCGGAAGTGTGCGAGACAAGAGGATTAATGGTTAACGATACTGTTATTAAACTAAGCCAATATGCTGACGATACACTTTAATTCTTGGCGTTCTGAAAAGTCACCTCCGAAGTCCTGAGGTCTTAGAAAAGCTTTGAGAAGTTTCAGGTCTCAGTGTGAAACGTAAAAGACTGGAGCTCTGGATAGATCTTGTACCGGCGTGAAGCGAAAGGTAGGATTAAAACTGTACTCTCTAAAGTTTCACACTATGCAAAATACAAAGTTAAATGTCTCCGGAGTTTGCTTCACCCCATGAAATTACACCTAAACTTAACTTCTCCGAAAAATAAAAAAAATGCATCAACTGCTTG